>WOVY01014883.1:0-69019 GCA_013436015.1 Rhipicephalus annulatus | reverse complement strand
AGGTGACTTTCTAAAAAATAGGTCCTCCTAGTCGCAACATCGGCCAGCCTGTCGAAGCACTTCTACGGTTCACCCTGATTACCCCACTAGATGTTTCCATCTGTCGACTCACATCTTCATTTTGGATAACACTAAGACGATCTTACATTGATGAATACTCACGAAGTTTAGTGATGTATCATGTATCAGATTAAGCAACTCTGTTAAAAATTATTGATAGCTTGCTTCCAGGCTTTTTATACTGTAGCCTGAAACTTCGTAATGTCTTCTATGCACATGAACCAGATTGACAACGTAATGCACAACATGCTTAAGAATACTGCGAGGAACAAGATAACGACAAAACGACCAGCCACCCAAATTTTCGCTGTACATTTTATAAAATGTTCATGTACCCCAAACGAGGTGCTTATGATACAAGCCGAAAAACCTACAAGTAGGGCTTGGAGCCTTCTGTCTGGAGTAGACGTGTTGCATTTTTTCTGTAGAGGGCTTTAAACCCATAAGTGAGGAACAAAACTCCTGTATAATGAAGAATGTTGGCAGCTATCAGTTATAGAAAAACCTAATGCAGCTAATCTTCCCCGACACATCTGTACATTTAGAGAGGTGACGTAGCTTCTGTGATTGTGGCAGTAACTCCAACAGGACCAGTGCGAAAAATTGGCACTACTTGGCAAGGCAAATGTCCAAACATGCCTGCCTGACTCCCTCTAGCCATCCTGGCTGAATCTGACACATAATTTCTTAACTGCTGGCTGGACAAAAACAAAACCACTGAAGCACTCACAATACAACAGCGTGAGGAGTTCCTCTGGAGTGGTCAACTTCTTCTTCTGCGATGAAAGCGCAGCACAGTGTACCGATAAGGCACTCCTTGCAATGGTTTTCAATGCACACAGTGACCTTGCTGTTCCTGTTCGAAGAGAGCTTCGGGAGCTTGGAGGGTGCTTGCTCTTTTCTGGGGCTGCTGCCGCTCCTCGTTTTCTGCTCAAGGTCAACCTGCATAAAGTTGTAGACGAGGCTTTAAGAGTTGTATATAATGATATACAAATTTTCGCTGAACACACATTTTCTCGTGGCACACTGAGAAATTTCTTATAAAACTTAAGGCCTCGCATATGCAAACATTTACAATCAATCCGAAGATGCACTCGACTCTAAAGAAGCAAGTTTGTATGTAGTGTATATAAAGAAAGATCATTCAGCACAACCACAACTACTGTTGCACATGAAAACGACATTTTACACGATACTGTTTATTTACATGGTCCATTTTATTTTATTTACACGGTCCATTTTACACGGTCCTGTTTTACACGATCTGGTCTGCATGAACTCTTGAACCAGGCACCATATAGGTTGAAAGACACACACAGAGTTTGAGACAAACCTTGTTTCCCGTGGAGCATCCTCTTGCACTATAACAACACATCTCAATCTAGTTAGTTGGTCAGAACGAGGTGAAAACAGCTCGCACTTGAAAAGCACGGGCAGAAGGAATGATGGCTGCACCCTGTGCTTTCTGTACATTCTCGTTGAGGGTGCAGTTTTCACCTTATCCTTATGCAATTTTCGCATTTATAACATTGTTCGCTGCATATTCTTTGTGGTGTTAAAGTGTGTGATACCGTCATGTGTATCTCATGTAATTTATAAAAATAAAATGCAAGATAGCTTGATTCAAAAATAACAAGTGCATCCAGCGCCATGTCCTGTATGCCATTCTTTAGGCAAGTGGCAGAATGATTTATTCTTCAAAACATATCTTACTTGTAACCACTACAAGAGCTAACTCGTACACTGGCACATTCTGTTTGCCTCTTCAGATTATAGGGTACCTTTTTACACCAGAAAATCTTCAAGAAGAATAGAAGTGTTGTAATTGTGAAGAAAGAAAAGTAGAAGGAAAAAAGATATTGATTGATTTGTGGGGTTTAACGTCCCAAAACCACCATATGATTATGAGAGACGCCGTAGTGGAGGGCTCCGGAAATTTTGACCACCTGGGGTTCTTTAACGTGCACCCAAATCTGAGTACACGGGCCTACAACACTTCCGCCTCCATCGGAAATGAAGCCGCCACAGCCGGGATACGAACCCGCGACCTGCGGGTCAGCAGCCGAGTACCTTAGCCACTAGACCACCGTGACGGGGCAGGGAAAAAAAAAGATAACCTGCCCTGTACAGGGACGGAGCCTGCAAACTTCGAATAACATGTCCGATGCTCTATCAACTGAGCTACCATGGCGGCTATCCCTCTTCCATTTTGTACGGTATATATGTGCATTTGTACATGGAAGAGTCAGTCAGCGCTGCCTGTTACCATTATGGCGAGTGTGGGACACCTTTTTTTTCGCCTACTGGCAATTACGATTGCAATTACGTTACGATTACTTCCAATATCCCTATACTTCTTTGGCAGCATTATGCATCTGTCCGTTCTCAGAAAAACTGCTAGTCACAGGAGGAGGCAATAGTTCGCCCTCCCACCTAAATGCATGTACTTGAGCACATGCACAACTGATAAAAAAAACAAGTCACACACCGCTAAGATTACTGAGATTCACTGTTTCAGATTCATGTGTAAAGGAAAGAACTATAAATTTAAGGGTTTGTTGTCTTTGTTGAACACATTATAATGAGAGCTAGCAGAAAATGATGCCAAACAAACTATAGGGGATGTTATCAAAAGTAACTTTAACAAAATTTTGAAAAGAAAAGTGAACAAAACGTAACTTGGCAACGTTTTTTGACAATTGAATTGACATTACTTTTTATAACATCCCTTTATTTTACTGGGTAATGTTCTCGGGTAATTCTCATTATTAGAGTGGTGAGTAGGCTGACAAAGAAAGTATATGGCATTGATACTTCTTTTGAACACCTAAAAGTTTGAGGAACTTAAAAGAGTGGAAGCTACTTTGAGTAGACCAGAATATTTACTTGGAGCGAAAAAAAAACGTACACACATTTTTACCAGGCTTTTTAACCCATTCTGAGACATAAAAGTGTATGCTGCCAGTAATGTTAAGTACCATTACTTTTGTCACACTATGCACTATAGCAGGTGTAGTTAGAGTGGTGATAGTGAAGGATTAATCAAGCACGCCGCCAACTGCGTTCACATCAATGGTCGCGTATTTTGAAAATAAAGCTGCTGTATAGTAAAAAAATTTAGAGCATTTATGATTTTATCCAAATCATGTTAAACCGACTGGGTAAGCAAACCATTTTCATAAAATCAAAAGGCATAAAGTGATTCATGTATTATAACTATGTGAAAAATTTCAGCAATGCAGGGCAAAGTGACAACAGTTCTATTAAAAACCCCTCTCATTATAACATGCATGAAAAGCACCACACCAGAATATTTTATAGTGCATGTAATATCGAGACTACTAGACTATCTATTGACCTTTTAGAAGAAGGGTATCTCCTTCACAATCAAGGGGCAACCACTTAGCCTTTTCCTGAGCTTTTCTGTGAATATTTCCTGAATTTCAGATATCATTAGGATTGATTTAGAGTGAACAGATTTTGCTTACGCATTGAAACCTAGTTCTGTATGTAACTGCAATTATGCGTGCCAAACCATCTCCAATTAATTTTTAACATTTACCTTATTTTTTAACTGCAGCAGCACAACTAGCTATGGGTGCCCAAAAAGTAGCTAGAAACAATACCTTTACCTCTTTGAGCCTTTTGGAAGTGTTCAGCTTCTCAGTGCTCACCTTACAACATTTTTTTAAATACGTCTTTGTGTGCCCACTGCTCTTGCTCCTTGTACAGTGAGGAGGAGCACATGGGTAGAAGAGACAAGAAAGAAGCATAGCAAAAAAAAGCGAAATAAGCGAGGACCTCTTTTGTATCGTACAATGTGTGTAACATTACTATTGCGACAACATATAGACAAATTATCACGGCTATGTATCCATTGTAGAGTCATACACAACTGCAACACCACGACTAAATTTCAACCTTGTGTTGGTTTAGGATCCCTTTAGATTGGCAAGCTAATGATATCTGCATTTGTTCGGCACATACTAAGAAGCAGTGAAATGTGATACGGTAATCTCATTTAGAATGCACGTCATGTGGCTTCATTGTATAAGTGGCCACAAGTAACTCTGGTTGCAAAGCAATATGGCAGAGCCTAAACAGACGTCACCGACCACTGCAATCTGAACTTCCCTTTGCTACTTGCCTATTATCATCCCAGCAAAAAAATGAATAATTGAATCTGCTACAGATAAGTGCTAGCTTATGCTAAGGACCAAGTATGAAGGGTGTTTTGTCATTATTGAGATCAGTTATTTGTTCAAGAACACTTGCTGTCAAACACAAATACATTGCTGTCGAAGCATCAGCACTCACATATAAAGCAAAAAGAAGTGTCTCTTTAAAAATTACAGGCCACAAGGCAAGATAAATATTTGATATACTTGGGATGTAAGGCACGCACAAGAGGTGCTGCCATATTATACTATTCCTTGTGTTGAAACCTGCTTGCTTTACTCACCCAACACATCTGTAAAGATGCCGTGAAAACACCAAGGAGCTGATGCAGCAAGGTTGAACACATGTCCAGGGATTCCACCATTCCTAAGCAGCCCTACAGCCTCCACAGTCATGCAACCATTTGTAAGATATAGTTCTACCCCAAAGTTCTTGGTTTACAGACACACATGCAAGACGCATAACCACTCTATAGGAAGTTTGCATGATAATGCGCTGGGTAGCAAAACGGATGCCAATATCAAGTATCCCGGCCTGCCGCTTCTTTCTTTCCGTTCTTAATTAATCAATCCATTGTTAATAAATGTTCCCCCAATGTGAAGTGTACTGGCAGTCCGGTGAAGAATTGCAATGTATTTAGAACAGAGTCCAATTCATGGCAAGTAAGCATGCAATAGCGTTTTGTCAGCTCTTCGAGAAAAGAGCATGAAGTTTAGCCAAAACCCATGTTTTTTATAAACACCATTCAATTTGATATAAAAGTTGTGAGCATTATGTAAAGGAACACGGATTCATGTTTAATCAATGCTTTCTTATAATGTACTTATATGCATGCAACTAACTGAATATGAAACGATAATTTTTGCTCGAGAATTTAGAGTTATGAACACTATCGCACTTGCCTGCTGCATCTTGTCCAAAACAGCGGCAAGATAGGCTAGTTTCTGTAGGTGAGTAGTAATGAGCAGTGCAAAGTGACAACAAGAAACACCAGTAACAACAGTATGGGGCAAGCACAGACTGCCAACTGTATAATTTATTACACAAAGTTCGCCTGAATATCAGTCAGACAACTTGTGCAAATGAAGGTCCAGTTGGGCATGAACAAGTTACGAAATCAACAATGCCTGCTTTCACAAACAGGACCCTCATTCACATAAAGTATGCAGCGATAGGCCCCTACCGAGGTACGTCACAGCATGATGTCACTGGCACATGTAAAAAGTGTGGCTGGAAAAACACTCCCGCCGGTGGCTCAGCCCGGTACAGTCGTGCGGTGTTTGGGGCAAGTTTTAATTTTTCAAAGCTTACACTTCACGTTACAATGTCGACATTAGCTGTAGTATGAGTCAGCAAACATCCAGCTGTGTGGTAAACTGTGTGGTAAAATATTTGCCACGCTGTCTGTTTATCTTGAAGAAGTGAACACACGTGGTGGTCTGTGCGAGCAACAGCGGCATAGTCTTCAAAAATGTGCACTGTTGATTGCGGCATGTAGTGTGCATTGAAAGGCATTGAGAATATCGGTTCAACTGAGAATACTGAGTGTGGTGTGTGCAGTGTCAATAACAATGTGTCTTGTTTGCGAAGACGTTAGCACTCATGGCAAAGACCGGTCAATGAAAAAACTTGATTCGACATTTTAGTCAACGTAAATATGCACTTGACGTGACCATCTGCGAGTGGGTACATCTCGGTGTTTGCGCTGTGTGCAGAAAAAAATTGCAAGGTCACCGGGCTGGAAGATACCATTTGCTGAAGCTGCATGTATGAATCGCCCCGACGAGTACGCAAGCTCAATAAAGGTATAACTCGTTTTATCGAAGGCCTCACATTTCTTCATGTAATAAGCAGAGATTCTTGTTTCACATATACTCAGTACCTTTACCGCTCGATATTTATGAAGTGACAATGCAGACAACAAGTTTGTGTGTTAGGTCCTAAGGGAGCAATGTAAATATGCAAATAAGTTGTAGGTGTCAGATGCAGCGATCTAACTGCACAAAAGATTACGTATATATTATGCTACAGGTTTAGAATCGCATACATCTCAGTGGTCTATCAGGAACGTCACAAACAACTTCCTTGCCAACCAGCCCTTGCACAGAGGGAGGGAATGGCTGGCACGGTGCTCGAAGTGACGTCACACTATTTGCAAACATAGAGGTTTCTTACTTAGGCAACATTTTGCACAATATATTTTTAGATGCAAGACTGTACTCATCCACATTGATCATACTGATGTCTTTTGTTGTTACTTTGTGCTGTGAGTTACTAGGCATTTAGTCACCATGATCTTTAAAAGCTAATTTCAGTGTTCTCTCTCATATTGCTGACAACTGTGTTGTTGCATAAATTGGTCAAAAAATCAACACAGAAAGGCTGTCACAATAAATACACCAACATGGGTATTCTCCTGCAAACAAAAGTCGGAACTGGTCCTGTCATTACCCGTCTTCCTTCTCTCTTTGCCTTGTTTGTGCTGAAACAGCCAAACACCTGATGAGTTAGATGAGAAATATTAACGCATCGAAACTATAAGTGCTTGCATCAGCAACTACACAACAGCGTGATAACCGCACCCCTGCCACACAGCAGCGAAACATATTTTGAACATGCTGGCGGTGTATTATTTTATAAAAAGCAACTCAGGCAGATTACAAAATCTCACATTGTGCATGCAAGTTTTCTTCAAAGTCAGGCGTACAATGTAGGTGCTGGCCGGTACATTATTAGTTACAAGCAAAGGCGTCTTGCAGGTACACATGCAGATTGCACGAACACCTCTCTCTCTCTCTCTACACTAGGCACACACATTATGTCTTTCAACAAGCACACGCCACTGTTTAGGGGCATAATAACGCTCTACCGTGAACGTATGCTAATCAACCCACTTACGCGGTTGGCTAGGTGAATCGAGCCAAGTTACAAATTGTATCGCCCGCGAAAGTAAACAAAATGCTGCTTTGCATTAAATGGCACTGCAGGCTTCGTTTAATCAACAACGTAGCAAGCGCCGTGTGCTTCTTCCTCACTACATTGCACATATGAAAAAAGCGATCACCATACACATGCATGTTGCCGCAGTTGTCTCGAATCAGCTCCAGTAGGGCCGCGCCGATGCGCCATGGCTCTGCTGGCGTTAGCGTTGTCAAAGCGAATCGGCAACCGCACTCGCAAAGGCGCGTAAGGTTGCCGTTTCACGACGCCTCGTTCGAGTGCAGCAACACACACTTGCACTGAGTGGCATACTTGGTCTACATAAAAAAGTGTCCCCCTTACCTTTAGTTTCTTTCACACTGTCCTGAGGGAAGCGACCACAGGCGTCAGCCGTCACCTCGGAGTCCTTCGAGCGCCCGCCCAACCCGCCGATTCCTTGGACGACTCGCACTTGATCCGCACTCGGACAACCGAGGAAACCGGGCGCAATCTTAGCACATCACACGAACGAGGAACGGCGCTTCCTTGCGTAAATTTAACATTTCGTGCTCTCGTGTGTAGCAGCGCGAACACATGAGAGACGCTCCCAAACGGCATGTCCACAGAAACAAAGAAGACAAACAACATGTGGCTTTAGCTGTGAACGGATTTGACTTGGATATCTGTGTGAGAAAAATAAAAAAAAAACATCTGTCGCTGCTATAAACTGAAAAAAATGTATGTTATCTGGAAAAACAACTTTAAAAGTGATGCACGGTTATTCAAAAAACAAGTTACAACTAATAAATATTTTCGCAGGTCTTTGTTTTGTTTTTGTTCTAGCAGACGACAGCCTCCTACTGCTTCTACGACAGACGTAGTGCGGTTTCACGTTCAGTGCGTGTCGCCAACGCAAAGCTCTACAATAGTGATATCAGAGTTATCAATTCTCAATGAATCATAGGATGGCTACAAAGCAGTAACATTTTGACATAGTGCAGTACGCAATCTTTCAAGGTATGACATTTCTTTGCTATCGAAGCAAGCCGGCCGGCGCAATCAGCAGATGTCGCCGCTACGCGAGGCATGGTCCTGCGCAATAGCATCGCGCCCCGCGCTCAATTTGTCATCAAGCGATAGAGCTACTAATTGGAATACAGATAGATGCAGGGATTAATGGCGTATCACTCTACTTCCCTGTGGTGGCCGACTCAATCGCAAGAGAGCCCCGGGAAACAACCTTCAACTGCTCAAGCTTGTGTGTGGGTGTAAAAATACTTGTTTTCATCCGCGGCGGGGCAGCAATCTATAGTTGAAAGACATGCGAAAAGCATGTGACGTATATGCAATCCCAAAACATGTGCACACAACAATAGATACGATCGCATATCGTACATAAATATGCCAACACATAGCGTGTAAAAGCAAATTTATATACATAACTTAAACTCACGTGCTACATTCAGCGCGAATAGCTTAGCAAGCTAACGCACTCAGTTCAGGTACGCTAGCGCAACTGAGAGGCGCAGGTTCGAGTCCCGCCAAGTTTAATTTTTTTTGTTTTTTTTTCAACGTTTTTATTGTACTGCAATCTTTTCTTATGCCTTAGGTTCTAAAACAAAATAAAAGCAATATTGCGTTCAAGTACCTATGTGGGACTGTGTTTTTTGCGCAACAGTTATTAGTATTTTATTTTCATTATTAATTTTTTTATTTATTTCATAATATAACAAAATTAAGGACTAAGGGGAACATTGGGTCTGCTTGATTGTGAAGGGACTGAGAAGTGAGAAAACTCAAACCAAAAAATTTATTTGAGAAAAAACTGAGCATTTCACAGCCGGACCAGTTTCTTCAAGGGTAGGCCCTGGGTATGTGCGAGACTTGCTGTATGACTCATCTCAAGCTGTGGCAGTTGAGGGAAGGCAATATCACCGAGAAGCAGTTCCAAAATATATTTTGGATGATGTTTTTTTGATTCCTCCAAAATAAGGGCTGCACAATTGTGATCGAGCCAAACCAAGAATTGCGGGCACGAAGTCATGAGACAGAAAATGAATAATGTTGATTGTTTGAAAAATTGCCCTTAATAAATGTAAGAGTTATGGAGTGCTACGTAGCTTAACTCGCAGTAGGAATTTTATATATACATATAGATAGTTTAAAATGGACAATGTTGCACACACAGACATTGGTTAAATTTCTTTGCAGCACAGTTGAAGCATCTATGTAGAACTGAAGCATCAAGAGAAGCTCATGCGTCCTCACTTTCTTGCGCTTTACATAGCTTGTATGCGTCCATGCAGCCATGATATGATATATTTTAAAGCATTTGTTTAACCTATAATCTTCTTATTCATTAAAGCTGGCCCATAAGTTGTGTCTTATGTAGCACTACAATTGAAGCGTAATCTGCATGGTGGTCTGAAACAATGCTTTTGAAAATCTCAAAACGACCCAGCTCTATACACGACCTTCCATGCATCAGTGATAAGCACCATTATGTGTTTGTACATATCAGTTGTGCTCTCATACTTAATTATTTTTCTGACCACTCCCTCTGCCCCTACCTCGTTTTTGTCGTGAAGCTGTGGCAAGTTGTGTATAGCTGTATTTATATAGACTATCAATAAAGAATTATTTTTAGGCTACATGCAATTAGTTTTCATAGATTTTCATTTCTTTTGTCGGTGCTCAGGAGAGCTAAGCTCATGGTCGATATTTTAAAATGACATTTCTCTTTGCCAATGTTAATAAGAACAGTTTCATTAATATTGACAAGTTCATTCATATTGAATTTAGTTCTCATTATTATTGTTTCTACCAAAAAACGAGCCCTTGAAGTTATGCTTTTTTGCTTGAGTTGTTTTTGTGTGACAGCATGCAAGTAAAATGACAGTTATTGTCATTCCTTGTGAATGACACATTTTCCGTGTGACAGACTTTAGCACCTGGTCATCTGCAGAAATTGTATTCATTCTGGAAAATGGCGAACAGCGGTGACTGACAACACAGACTAGCCTGCGTTATTCTTTTGTACTATATATGTCACTGTGCATTCAATTATAACTTTATAGAGCTCGGATTTCCTGCTTAAAATGTGACAACAACTGTAGAGTTTCCACATTTTTGCAACAATCCACATGCCTTTCATACACTATTGCACATTTTCGTAAGCACCTTACAAAATCTGTATATTTCCGTAAGACCTTACATTCTGCATTTTCCTTATGAAAGCTTCTGTACACTCCATACACTTTCCTTATCCTTCCATATCTTCCATCATGAACTCTCCGTATGCTCCATAAGTTTCCTTATCTTTCCTTATCCTTTCATATACTCCATAAAAAGCTTTCCATATATGCCATACATTTTCCTTATCTTTCCGTATACTCCATAAAAAGCTTTCCGTAAATGCCATACAACTTCCGTATCTTTCCATAAAACTCCATATTTTTTCCGTATGTAGCATAAGGAAATGTTACGGAGTCCATATATTTTCCGTAAGATTTTATACGGAACGTTTCAGTAGGGAACAAGCCCACATCGCCACTCTTGTCTCTGGACAGCCCTTAGCTGCTGGTTCTTTGCGGAGCTGGTGATAAGCTGGAGCCAGTATTCCTCAGTGAAGGGAGACCCTGAGCCCCCGTGCAAGTCGTGACACTGCCACAGCCCGTGCTGAAGGGTGCACCTCAGATGACGACAGTGCGGACAGCGTGGGTCTATTCCATCTACAAATTTTGACCAAATAAACGGACATGGATATAGCCTTTTTGTAACATTCGCAGGGTGATTGCCTGTGGTCTGTTTAGGTGTGGGTGTGGAAGCAGAAACTTCCGACGCCCCAGCTGATAGTGCTTTCAGACCTCGTTGAAAGTGAGAAGAGGGTCTCTTTGCCACTGCCCTCCCTCAGCCTCCGAGTGCCCACTTCTGGCGCGGTGTGTGAGACCTCGCGCCGGGAGTGTGCAGGTTCGTTGGCATTTGGGATGGTTTCTTGAGCATCACTGCCCACATGACTAGGGAACCATATCATATGCTTCTTGCCTGTCCATAATGCAGCAAAGAGAGCGCGACCGGCTTCTTTACACACCAAGCTTTTCATGAATGCTCTAGTGGCGGCTCGCGAGTCCGTGTACATAGTAAAACGGTTCGTTGTGGCCATGGCGATGGCCACTGCCACCTGTTCGGCTTTGTCGGAATCCGAATTTCGGAGCGTAAATGATGTCAGCAGCTCTCCCCGTAACGACGTAGCTGCTGAAACAAAGTTATTGGAAGCTGCATATTGCGCTGCATCAACGAAGGCGACATTGTCCTCAATCGTAGCCGCTGTTCGAACAAGGGCTCTGGCCCTTGCTTTGCGTCTGCCGCAGTTGTATTGAGGGTGCATGTTTTTAGGTACCAGAGTTAGAGTATGCATTTCGAAGACTTTGATAGGTAGCGCGCACTCCCTCTGTCTCGCCATGGGAGACCGTATACCAATATGCGCTAGTAACTGTCTGCCAGCCTCCGTGGAAGCCAGTCTTGCAACTTGGGCGACCTGTTGGGCCTCTACTATTTCGCCAAAGGCATTGCGGACACCCAGTGCCAATAGATGTTCTATACTGGTGCTCTGTGGGAGACCCAGTCCCTGTTTATGTTTTTGCGAATTATTGATTCTAATCAGGCTTCATCTCCCCTGCTCCACTTGTGGACAGGGCGATGTAGTTGATGTGGGTAATTAGGAAGGCGTGAAATAGTCTACGAAGGTTCTCCTCGGATAACCGCCTTCGTTTGTTGGCCACTCTCGTGATTATTTTGTCATGGAATCGGCTTTGGCAGCGATGCCCTCTAACGTATAGGCGTTACTGCCAGCCTCCTGCAGGAACATACTTTGGATTCTACTTTTCTTTACGATCAGAATAATGAAGCCATTTGTTGTGGTAATCAAGATATCGTGGAAACTTCCTTTCTTTGCACCGACTGTTGGCCGGTAAAGAAGCAATTTCGATTTATTATCCGAAAAGCAGAGTCCTGCCTCGTGAAATAAAATCAACAACTCTGATGGCTGTTTGTAATCTCTCTTCAATTTGCCCATCACTACCTCCCTCGCACCAGAAGGTGATGTCGTCGGCGTAGAATGTGTGACCGAGACTTTCAATTTCGGCAGACTGTGGGAAAGTGCTCCGCGCGAGAATTTAAACAGAAATGGGGATAGCACTGCTCCTTGTGGAGTGCCTCTGGGTCCAAGATCAAACGTCTTCGAGCCAAGAGATCCTAGGCGAATGGTAGCTTTTCTATTCTTAAGAAATGAGCTGATGTAGTTGTAAAACTGTTCTTCTAGACCCGCTTCTTTAATGGAATAAAGTATGTGAGAGTGTTTGACCTTGTCGAAGGCCTTTTCCAGGTCAAGTGCTAGAACAGCTCTGGTGTCTCCGGAGACCCGGCCAATTATCTTGTGTTTTATAAGCAACATTACATCTTGCGTTGACATGGAAGGCCTGAACCCAATTAGAATAAATGGAAAGAGATTCCTTTCCTCGGCAAATTTAGTGGCCCGCTTGAGGATAACGTGCTCGGTGACTTTCCCCACACATGAAATGAGAGACATCGGCCGGAGCGAGCCAAGCTCCAGGGGTTTCCCCAGCTTCGGAATAAGGATGACAGTCGCGTCACGCCACTCTATTGGAACCTCGCCAGTCTCCCACACCTCGTTGATTTTATTCGTTAGAAGCTCGATATCCTCGTCAGGTAAATTATTTGGGAGTTTGTTACTGATATCATCGAAAACCGGAGCTGACCTGCAGTTGAGCTCATATAGAACCTCTCGTACTTCTGCGCACGTGAAGGGAGAACCAAGAGGGTCCGTTCCGTTCTCTGGCAAAGCAGGAGGTTATTCTTTGTGTGAGGCGGGTTCTGCGCAAAGATAACTTGAGGCGAGCTCATTGATAATTTCTGTCTCTGGCAGACCAGAGTTCTTTAGGTTATGGATAAGTGTGTCAATTGTAAGCTGCTAATTGGCTTTCGATTGTTTATCTCCTAGTAGATATTTGAAAAGGTTTCACTTCGCACCACTCCTATTTGCCCGTTGACGGCATTGCATACTTTGTCCTATTACTGTCGAGCTAGCGTTTTACTATGTTCTTCTATCTGCCTATTAAGTTTAGCAATTTTTTGCGTAGGCGTCGGTTCAATTTCTGCGTTTTCCGTTGAACCTGCAATGCATTTTTAGCTTCTAGCAGGTGGGCTAATCGACTGTCCATGCGCACTATCTCTATTTCTGTCTCCACTTCCTTTGTAGAAGCAGCAACGTCTTCTTTGAGGCGAGTGATTCATTCGTTTAACGAGCTGTATTTGTTCTCGTCTTGCTTTCTGATATCTCTAAAAAGGTCCCAGACTGTGACGTGAAATTTTCTGCGCGGTGGTGACGAGATTCTTATCGCGAGGCTGGTAATGTAGTGATCACTACTAATATTCTCTTGTAAGTTAGTCCTTACGAGTTCCTCTGCTTTCCTAACCATAGTCAAATCTGGTGTAGTATCCCTGACTATTCCAATTCTGCCTATTCTGGTGGGGTATCGTGGATAGGTGACCAATGTGAGACCACAAGCTATGATCTGTGCCGCGAGGGCTTTGCCCTTTGCATCTTTGATATAGCCCCAATCTTGATATTGTGCGTTAAAGTCCCTTGCTGTGATAAAAGAGCCCCTGCTATGATAGAAAAGAGCATGAAACGTCTCTTTTCTGTTGGTTGGTGAGCTCTCAACGTTTGAAATGAAAACGGATTACTTAAGTTTAGAGTTCGGGATGAGCTTGATTATTATATGTTCAATACGCAAGTCCGGTCTTACGTCATGACGTAAATAGGCAAGATGCTTTGAGACGAGTGTCATACACCCCCCTTGATCACCTTAAAATACGCTTCAGCACGATAGTGACGAAGAGTGATGACATTGGTGAGCGTGTCCTGGAGGAGGATTACTGATGGTCTTTCGGTAGCAGAGTTAAGTAAGTGTTGCAGTACTGCCTTCTTTTTGCGAAAACTGACGCAATTCCGTTGCCAGGTTACTAGATTGCTTGCATTAGCCATTTTACTGAGTCAAAGGGGTGTACCAAGCAGTGCATCCTGCCTGTATGATTCTAAAATTTGAAGCCTCGCGGTGTGTTCGTTCAGTTGAAACCTGATAGGTGTAATTTCACTAATAATGTTATTTCTTCGCTTTTGAATCAGTATTTAGATGCATGAGACACTAAGCGCCTCCTCGTCCATAGGCTCAGGGCCTGCCCTGCATTTCGCGCATCTGTTGACGGACGGTGTGGCTGTGCTACCTTGATCGCTAGACGCGCGCTCTCCCTGCTGCGTTTCTCGCAAGATTCACTTAATATCAGATAATTCCTGTCAAAGAGACGCATTCTCGCGCTCTAGTGGTTGTATTTTGTCTCGAATTCACTGTGACAGTTGCCCTGTTTGCGCGGGGGCATGGGCCTCACCTGTTCCGGCTACCTTGTCCGCCCACGTAGGTTGCGAGTTGAAGTCACCCCGGAAACTCCGAGAGCGTTCCGTGGCGGCGTTCCTAGGAGCAGCCACAGCTGGTGTTTTGGTAGGAGCGGCGATTTCCCGGTATCCGGCGTTGCTCGTAGCATTCTTCGTCTTGCGGCCGTCTTTCCTTCTTTTTCTACGTCGTCTTCTTACAATGTAGGGAACTTGGTACCTGTTTTTTCAGGTACGGTCACCGGTGAGATGAGCGTCTCCACATAGCGCACATTTAGGTTGCCCACATTCATGTTCGTTTGCGATTCTCGAAGTCGCGCACTTTTCACACACTTTTTCAGTCGGTCTAGGGCAGACGTCGGGCCTGTGACTGATTTGGCCGCAGTTACAGCAAGTGTCGCTGTGCCTCTTGTACAGGGTACAGCGTAAAGCCTGCTGGGGCCGCAGTGAACATAGTTGTGTACTTTCATGCCGTTGAACAGTACAATCATGATAAGGGTCTCTTTTATGCGCCTGACTCCGAGCACTAACGGGTTTCTGGGTGTGACGAAAAGGCTTTGCAGCACAGCTTCGGCCAGATCTGTGTCGATGCCTCTGACCACACCTCTACAGGTATTTCTCGGAGGTGTAATGTAAGCCGAGATAGAGTGCTTTTTATCTCCCAAGAATATTTTCTGCACTTTTCAGTATGAATTGGCATTCGATTCGGAGGGTGTGCTTATAACGAAGTTATTCTGCATGGCGTTCGCACACGCGAAATCCTCCTTGGCTGCCACTGGGGGCCGCCTGGCCGCCATTGAAGAGGCTTGCGTGACTTTCAACTGACTGCATGTTCGCACGTCCAGCCTTCCCCCCGGCCGGACGACCACTCGAAAGTGTGATGTAGGCAGGCGCGGTAGCCTGGAGGCTGCGGCAACCTTTTTCAGCTGGCTGGCTTTAGCGGGGCCAACGTGGGCTCCAGTTTGCCTAGCAGAGCGCGTCTCGTGCTTGGAGCAGGTTTTATCCACATTACGCTTTCTGTGGGCAATAATCCAGCCATTGGACTCGGCTTCCTCTTTTGAGTTTTGCTCTACTTCCATCATAGCCTCATGACACATGACCTTCTCGGAAATCGGCCGTACAAGCTGCCGCACGTTCCGCTTTTCCGCGCTGCGGCGCTCGACCCCGTGTATAACCATAAATGGGCCTAACCCTTGGTGTCGGAGAAAGGACCCACAAAAAAGGTTCTAGTACACCTACCGTGATTAATCGGGTATCCAGGTGTTCCTTGACACTTCCCGGGGTTGCTCCAGTAGAAATCTTGGAGGGAAAGACATCGGACTCAGTTCAACAACGTCGGTTAGCGGAGCCGATGCAGACGCGTCCGCAAGCCACTCCACCACCTATCGCCCTCCCCTAACCTTCCACTATATTGATCCCTCCGACGTCGAGCTTTCCATTTCGCCATCGGTAAGCAACTTCTTCATCGGCGCTCCCGATGGCCGCCGGTGGCTACAGGTCATTGAACGCACTTTACGATCGCAAGTATGCGCCTCTCTTCCCGACGATCCGAAATGTAGTCACGCTGGGGTGTTCAAAACCCAGCGCCCCCCCCTCGCTATTCATCCCCGCAGGGGCGCCTGCGCAAGTAGGCGTTTGGTGTGTAGCGACACCACGGACCCGAGATAATGGGGGAGTTTTGGCTCCCTCCCACGCCTAGCCGTGCGTGGCTTTGCCATGTCCGGGGAAAAGGGGATACTGGGGGTTGCGCCGACGCTGGGTCATTGGATCTTTAAGGCCCCCCGGCAGAGGCAACACACCCCTTTGTCCCCGGCTTCACGTAGACGGCACCCCTGGTCTGACCCACCCAGGGAAATTGGCAGTGGCCTTTTCCTATATCTCTCTCCCTGCATCTTCGTCTTTATCGCTCACTTCTTATCTGTCCCGACGTCTTCTCTTTTCCGTTTACTTCCAAATTTCTTGGCGGCTAGGGTTAAACCTGGGGGACTGACCGCCTTTGGTCAGGACCACAGGATTATAGCAGCAATGTATGGCTAACATGTGTATACGTTTCCCTTGTTGGACTCCATGGTGGGTGGCCAGCATAGCTACCGAATGAACATGCTTATCTATGGAAAAAAGTACCCCCCTTTCCACAATGATCGGTCCGGTAAAAGGGGTTGCACCGAAGCAAATAGAAACCTTCTGACTAAAGAGAACGATTACACGAAATTCTTTGTAGCAAGGTCATTGACTGAAACTAAGGTTCAGGACATATCACCATTCCCGATTGCGAAAACAATCAAAGAATGCATTGGAAGCAAATACAGTAAAAAAATGAATTCAGGAGATCTCCTCAGAGAAGTGAAAAACAAAGAACAAAGTGACAAATTTAGACACCTTGGAAAAATCGGACAAAATGAAATCCGTGTAATAGCTGACCGATCTCGTGTAATATCGCACAATGAGCTGCTCAAGTGCACTGACGCAGAAATTGAGGATGCTTTAGCGGATCAAGGTGTACTTGCCACACGAGCAATCATCATTCGTAGAGATAAGAAGGAAACCCACACAAGAAATGTAATACTAACATTCGCAAGCACGACGCTTCCTGCTGCAGTTAAGGTAGCGTACCTTTACCTACGTGTGAGACGCTACATACCTAATCCTCGCAGGTGCTTCCAGTGCCAGAGGTTTGGGCACGGGTCTCATTCATGTCGTGGTAGTCCAACCTGCATTAAATGTGGCCAGAATGAACATGATGATGGCGAATGCACCAACCTTTTAAACTGTGTGAACTGCAAGAGGCCCCATGCAGCGTACTCACGCTCCTGCCCATAATGGCAAAAAAACACATACTGAAAGCCAAAGAAAACATACCGTATCAAGAAGCGCGCAAGCGAATGGTTCTTGCCCAAAAGGGCACATACGCTGAAGCGGTGCGAAGGGGGAAGGCACCGCCGACGGTCTCTGTAGGCACACAAGTCGCAATTTAGGACCTAGAGGCCACGGTTAGTCCCCCCGACAAGATCGAAAAAGAGGCACCAAGTGCCTTTTTTTCAGGGAGGCCCCAAAGCCTCGACCAGTGTTGGTGCCAGCCAACCTAATGTCGAGGCAAAAGAGGTCTCAACAATCGTGCCGAGTAGACAGCCTCCCTTGAGGAGGCTAGCATTCTCACCGTGCACCAACACTGTTGAGCCCCCTAGTGGTGCTAAGTCCATGGACGTGAGTCCATCCGACACTGAAAGCCTGACAAACCCTGCTCCAAACAGCAGGGCGATCAGGCAGCCCATCATTTCTCCCTGCCAAGGAGGAAAATGGAGCCGAAACACAATTTAGGTCCCACAAAAAAAGAAGTGACGAAGCACATGGATAGTGTCGCTTTTTAGCTTATGCACAACTAACTCAAAATACTAAATTTTATGCTCATCAGTTCACGTAATGGCATACATCATCCATTGGAACTGCAGAGGCATGACACGAAACTTAAGCGAAATTAACGACATATTTACAAGCTTCTCTGCTGTAGCGTTATGCTTGCAGGAAATGAATCTGGGACGAAAAAACATCAAATTACTAAAATGTTACACTTTTATACGTTGCGACCGGTCGCAAAGCAACCGGCTGTCGGGCGGCGTCGCATTGTTGTCCAAAGTGGTATTGCGATAAAAAAAGTTTTAAATAATAGTTTTCTAGAAACGGCTGCATTCATCATTTTATCACATAAAACTATCACTATTTGTTCCATATACATTCCACCTCATACGCATTTTACTGTAAAAGATCTAGAACTGATTACAGAAGAGCTACCTAAACCTTTTTATTGGCAGGAGATTTCAATGCGCACAACATACTATGGGGTAGTGTAAAGACTGACAGTAGAGGGCAGGTAAGTGAAGATTTTATTCTTACTGACAATGTGTGCCTTTTAAAACACTGGATCACCAACGTACTGCTCTCCAGGCACAGGAACCATGAGTAGCTTGGATTTGGCACTGTGCTCTAGCTCACTGTTTGCTCGTTCTACATGGGAAACAATAAACAATCCTTATGGTAGTGACCATCTACCATCGAATGTAAAACTAACATCACCACTTCCGACCATACGCTCTCGACCACAGCGTTGGAAGCTTCACAAAGCTAGTTGGCCTTCGTTCACACAGAGAGCTAATGCACAGGATGAGTTTTCTGAACACCTAACAATAGATGAAATAAATGACAAGATCACCGATTGCATACTGTCTGCGGCAGAGCAAGCTATTCCCCAGTCTTCAAGACTAGCGGGAACAAAGCATGGTGGAACAGTGAGTGTGCAAAAGCCAAAGAACTACAAAATAAAGCATGGTGCAACTTCCGTAGGTACCCCACATGTGACAACCTCCTTGCGTTCAAACAAGCTAAAGCAAAAGCACGATATATTCATAAAAATGCAGAAAAATTGTCCTGGCAGAAGTACATATCTACAATCAATAGCACAACCACACCCAAGAAAATGTGGAACCAGGTTAGAAAATTCAGCAGTGACTACACCTCATACGCGATACCCATACTTACAGATCCAGGCACACAGACATAGGGAAGCAGGCGAACATTTTAGACGAACACTTTTACACTATATCCACTTCCGCTAATTACACGCCCTCCTTCCTGGCATACAAAGAAACAACCGAAAAACAAAAAATACCCGTAAGCAGTGGCCTAGATGAGCCGTACAACGCTCTCTTGACACTCCACGAGTTAAGCACAGTGCTTTCGGCGGGAAAAAAGACAGCAGTCGGTCCAGGCGGAATTCATTACGCAATCCTCGCGCACCTGTCTCAAGCGGGCGTGCAAACATTAATAAAGTTTTTTAACACGATTTGAAAACTGGCAAAATGCCCGCAAAATGGAAAATGGCAACCACAGTACCATTTCTAAAGACTGGAAAACCACCGACTTTACCGAGTAGCTATTGACCCATAGCACTTACAAGCTTTATGGCAAAGTCATACGAAAGCGTAATAAACAGAAGACTAACATACACCCTTGAAGTAGACAACCTACTAGATGATCATCAGTGTGGGTGTAAAAAGGCCAATCAACGATCGATCATCTTGTTTGTCTCGAACACACAGTGTGTGAGGCCTTATAGGCACCACAGCCTAGCAGTGTTTTTTTGACCTGGAGAAGGCCTACGACACCACCTGGAGGAACGGTATACTGAGAGACCTGGCAAATCTCAGAATACGCGGCAAAATGCGTAATTGCCTCTCTGACTTTCTATCAAACCGAAACTTCCAGGTAGGGTTGGGCTCCACAGTATCGCAGGTTTTTGTCCAAGAAAATGGTGTGCCGCAGGGTTGCGTGCTGAGCACTACGCTGTTTGTAGTCAAAATGAATTCAGTTAATGAAGTAATCTCACCCTCCATCATGCACTCATTATATGTGGGCGATATTCAGATGGCATGTCGGGCTCAAGCATATCCACATGTGATAGGCAGCTGCAGCTAACCATCAGCAAACTGACCAAATGGGCAGATCGAAATGGCTTTCGCTTTCCTACCCAGAAAACCGTTACCCTACTTTTCTCACAAAAGCGCGGCTTGTATACGGACCCTGTTTTTAAAATTTACAACGGTGTACTGCCACTCAAGTCAGAACACCAGTTCCTAGGCCAAGTCTTTGACAGGAAACTAAACTTCATTTCCCACATGATTTACACGAAAAAGAAAGCAAACAAAGCGCTCAACATTCTAAAAATACTATTGTGGAAACACTGGGGGGCCGATCGAGTCTGCCTTTTACGTATATACCGCTCAATCGCGCGCAGCATACTTGACTACGGCAGCGTTATTTACGGTTCAGCCACAAAATCTTACCTCAAACGTCTTGACCAATACATCATCATGAAATGTGCTTGGCGACTGGAGCGTATAGAACCTCGCCTGTCCAGAGCTTATATGCTGAGAGCAACGAGCCGTGCCTAGAACAAAGAAGAGCGCTACTTACTGTATCCTATGTTTTAAGAACCAGATCGAAACCAAGTCTGATATGTGACACTATTGTCTCTCAAATCGGTACCAGAATACAATACAACAGACCGCGCACAATAAGACCACTCCTCCTACGCTTTGAAGAAATATGTCTAGACTACAAAGTACCGAATCAGGCACTAAGCGTTGTCCGAATGCAGGAAAGATTGGCTCCATGGTTTGACTTTTCGCACTACATTAACTTTGCCTTAGCTCATCTAAAGAAGAAGGAAACTCCACGGGAACAATTTATCCAGTATTTCCTAGCCGTACAAGAAAAATATAACACACACTCTGAATACTACACTGATGGATCAAAAACACAAGACTATACAGGAAGTGCTGTTATATCAAAACAGTCAGAAACATGTATAAGACTGCCACCAATCGTAACTATCTTCAAAGCAGAAGTATATTCTGTTTTGATTGCTTTTGAAGAAACGTTATCGAGAAATCACAAAAAATCTGTCATATACACTGACTCACTTAGCGCATTGGAAGCCCTACATTTAAGGTCGAAAAACGAACCGTTTCTTGGGGACATTTTACAGAAGCTAGAAAGAGCTGAGAAAAATGGCAAGACAATCCGGCTTGTGTGGGTGCCGAGCCATGTAGGTATCCCAGGAAACGAAAAGGCAAACAGGGTAGCAACAAGGGCAGGTCATCAAAGCATAGCAGAAATAAGGGCACCATTCAACAGTTGTTTTAACAGTTGTCGAACAGCCTTTAGGGCAAAATGGCAAGAAGAGTGGCAGGCTCAAGTGCATAACAAGGTTTAAATTATCAAGCCTATTCTACAATAATGGAAGTCTTGCAATAACCAAAAGCGCTTCATCGAAGTAACACTATGCCGCCTGCGTATAGGTCATACTCACCTCACCCACAACTTTTTATTGCGCGGAGGTCAGCCAGAATGCGAAAATTACAAGGAACCTTTGACTATCAATGATATTTTATTAACATGCCCAGTCGTTGAAAAAAGTAGACACGTTTATTTTAAACAATTTTACAGAACACAAACACCTCTACACCCAATGTTAATACTATCAGCAAATGCACCCATCCCCATACAGGATGTTTTTAGGTTTCTATATGCCGCAGGTCTTCTAAACAAACTCTAAACAGAAATCTGTTTTTCACCTCACATTTTAACCCTATTATCTCAATCACCAAGTGTCTGGCGCATCATAGCCATTGTTGCTTTTGCGCCATAAAAGCCAACGTAGCTAACTAACATCGCTATTATTGGCGCGGCATGTACAATTTTGTACGCGAATTTATGCAGTGTTGTCCTGACTGCCAGCGACGAAAATCAAAACCGCCACGTGAGACTGGCGCATTGCAGCCAATTACATGGCCTGTCAAGCCATTTTATCGCTTTGGAGTTGACCTCTACGGCCCCCTTCCATTGACACCAGATGGCAATCGGTGGAATATAGTGGTGGTTGACCACCTGGCACGTTACGCCGAAACAGCCGCTTTGCCGAGCGCTACAGCTCAGGATGTCGCCTCTTTCATTTTACGTCGCTTTATCTTTCGACATGGGGCACCTAGAGAGCTCCTTAGTGACAGAGGCCGCGCTTTCCTCTCCGATGTCATCAAAACTATGCTTTCGGAATTCCACGTCATTCATCGGAAAACGACAGCATACCATCAGCAGACTAACGGGCTAACGGAACGGTTTAACCGCACGCTGAGTGATACGCTCTCAATGTACGTGGCATCTGATCATAGCAACTGGGACTGTGTTCTCGCATACGTCACATTCGCATATAATACCGCAATACAACCCACCACGGGATTTGGACTTTTCATTTTATGGACGCGAGCCTTCCCATACTATCAATAGCCTACTTCCCTTGCGTTGTGATACTTCCGAGTGTCCACCTATCTTCGATGCTGCTCGACAAGCCGAAGAGTGCCGCCAGCTCGCCCGTACGTTCACCTCGGAAGAACAGCAACGCCAGAAACAACACGGTAGCACCACCCTTTCAGATCCCACCTATGCCCCAGGATGTGTTGTGTGGCTCGCCATCCCATACCAAACTCCCAGACACTCCTCAGAACTTCCCCGGTACGAGGGGCCTTACACCGTTTTGGAGTAAACCTCTCCGGTTAACTTCCTAATTGAGCCAGTTTCCCGATCGGACGACATGCGGCGGCGTGCACGTGACATCGTCCATGCTTTCCGACTGAAACCGTACCATGAGGCTCTGCCTGAAACTTCGTAGGTCGCCAGGATGGCTCTTTTTTCGGCGGGGGCGATTGGGAAGAAGTTGTGCCTGCAGCGAGCAGCATCGCCAACGCCCAGCTCTCTCGGCTCGTACTTCGGTCCGCTTCTGTGCCTGTCTCTGTTGAACGGTATTCACGCTGTCTTGCCGTTGTCGTTAACGACTTATAAACCTCTTCACAGTTGATTCAATCAACCAATCAGTTATTGATTTATTTATTTATTTACAAATACTCTATCCCTAAGCAAGGCCTAAGCAGAAATCGAAGATTATACAATACAAAAAAAACCCTGAAAATAACACAAATGACAAAGCGAGAACACTCATAAGATATTTATATAGAAGAGGAAGTTGATTGTAAGTGAGAAATATGTTCATTACTTGAAAGAATAAAGTTCTTTAGTGGCAAGACACGAATGCTACCAGGCAGGAGATTTCAAAGCGCTATCGCGCATTGAAAAACTGTATTAAAAAGCATTGTACGCGCAAAGGAAGTCGTTAGGTTTTCAGCATGAGAAATGCGAGTACAACCTTCATCAAAAAATGTGATGCAGTGAATATCAGAAAGGCCGCAGATGGAGTTTATTATTGGGTATAAAGCATTCAAAGCTTCGTTTTGGTATCGTGAGAGTTATGGTGGAATGTTCAATGATTGAAGAGCTAAAGTCGGTGAGAACTTGCGGCTATAGTTACGAAAACTGAAGCGGATAGATTTCCGTTGAATCGTATCTAGTGAGCTTATTTCAAAAAGAGTTTCTAGGGGAACCAGACCACATAAGCATATTCAAAAACAGGGCGAATGAGCGATTTATATATAAGAAGTTTGGTGCCGCGAGGGGCGCTAGGTATAATGAGGCGTAAGTGACATAGTTTTTTCAGCGCTCTACCGTGAATGTTATCGATGTTGCTAGCCGACGAGAGGTGATCAGTTAATTATACGCCGAGGTATTTGTAGAGAAAAACTCTTTTTAGTAGTGTCGCACCCAGAGTATATTACAAGCAGAGAGTTACGCCAATTAGTAAAAGACATCACCACTGTTTTAATAGGATTTATGTTCAATTTCCACTTTTTACACCAGTCGCTAAAACACGAGAGTTATTGTGCGATATGGTAACGATCGTCGAGGAAATGGATAGTTTCATACAGAACACAATCATCTGTGTAGAGTCCTATTTTAGATGAAGTGCTATGAAGTAAATCATTAATGAATAGTAAATGTTTTCCAAGTTCTGGCATGGATTAGAGTGGAACGCCAGATGTGAAATCAATGGGAGATGATTCTATCAAGTTGAACGAGAGAAATTGTGAGGTCGCATGATGAAACCTAGCAATCCAGGGAACAATGCGAGGGTTTTTCAGAATGACTTTAACTTTAACAGGAGCTTAGAGTGAATCACGGAATCGAAGGCTTTGGAGAAATCATTGCAGATGGCATCTACATGATTGCCTAGATATAAGTTATAAGAAACGTCATGCACGAAATTGACTCGCTTTGTGACAGTACTGCAACCGTAACGGAAACCATTTTGAGCTGATGATACACTTTTATTAGCTTCAAGGTCATGTATTGATGGCATGTGAGGTTTAACGTCTCAAAATCACCGTATGATTATGAGAGACGCCGTTGTGGAGGGCTCTAGAAGTTTCGACCGGCTGGGGTCTTTTTAACGTGCACCCTAATCTGAGCGCATGGGCCTAAAACATTTCCGCCTCCATCGGAAATACAGCCGCCGCAGCCGGCATTCGATCTCGCGATCGGCGGGTTAGCAGCCGAGTACCTTAGCCCTTAGACCAACGCGGCAGTGCCAAGTTCATGTGTTTATCAATGATGTATTCTAACACCTTGCAAGAATAAGGTCTAAGGGAGATTGGTCTGTAATCAAAGAGAAGTTTGTCGTCTGAATTATGCACTGTAAGTACTTCAGCTGATTTCTATCAGCATTATACTACACCGGACTCTAACGATTTCTGAAAAATTATTGCGAGATATTGTTCTGTCGATGAGGACTGTCGTACATTGAAGGAAGTGAGTATACCGTCAGAACCAGCCCTTCTTTAATCGATCAACGTTCTAAATTAGGTTTAGGACACTATCACAACCTATTGTGATATCTTCGATATTGTTAGACTAAAGAACCCAGCTAAGATCTGGAAATACATTAATATCAAAGATGAAAACAGATTGAAAGTATACGTTGAAGGCTTTTAAAAGACAACAGGGTCATTGTTTATAAAATAATTGATCCTAAAGTAGGTAGTGCCAGTCGTTCGAGGAGATACCAATGTCCAGAGCTCACGAGGAGTTAACTGAGTGGTAGGGCAAGTTTCATTAAAAAAAAGACAAATCTTTTGTATTTTTAGTGATGTTGGGAATGCTTCCTTAGCTTGTTCGAAAGGGGCACGAACCTCTGGATTATATTGCTTAGATATTCGTGGTCTACGAACAAGTCGTGATAAAAGGTAGATATCGCGGTTTACCCAAGGAAGCATCTTATTTATCTCTTTAGTTTTTATCGAATTGTAACAACTAATGATTAAAATTACCAGTGAGCTAAAGTATTCAGCAAGCACATCAACATGATCCTCGGTACTGATTGACACAAAGTGATGAAAGTTTCTGCCAGGGTGTCACTGATAGACGTGTCTTTTGCCTTAGTGAAATCAGGACATGTAGTGCAATTGTAACGTTCAACCTAGGCGGGACAGTTATATCCACAAGAACTGCGTTGTGATTATAAATGCCTTCTAAGACTTCGTATTGGAAATCTAAATGACCAAGTCTCTCAATAATAAACACAAAATCAAGAATGGAGTGCTGTCGAGTGTTTTCAAGCACTATTTCTAATAAATTATGTGACAACAATACTGTAAGTAAATCTCTGCAGGCAGGTGCAGTAGATGCGGAATACGAAAGTAACGGCCAGTGAATACCCGGAGCATTGATGTCGCCTAGAAGGATTAAATTTGTACTTTCGAGCTGATGCTCGTGCATTAAGTGTGAAACATTGTCGAACATATTGTCACGGGCTAAGTGGATGCCTGAGGATGATGAAGACGAAGTGCTGAGGGGAACGTGCTCGGACTGCAGCAGCCTTGTACGCATTTGCTCGCCAGTATATTCATCGTGTATACTTTAATCCCCGTAACATCATTGGTGGAGGTGCGAGGTACAACTAGCTATACAGCCCCAGGAGCTGGATCTTCGCAGCAGACGGCGCATTGCCGCTACCACGATGACTGATCAGGCTACTCAATGTCAACAAGATCCATCAGCCCCGCAACTGATCGTTGTGGTGCAACCTCGTGACCCAGTCCCATTCAACGACACAAGTGGCATAGACGACGATAACTGGCTGGTTCTATATGAGCGCGTCAGCAGCAGCAACCATTAGAATCCGACGTTTATGTTGGCGAACATTATCTTCTGCTTGCATGGCACGGCAAAACTCTGGTACGAGACACATCAAGATGTGTTGACGAGCTGGGACGTCTGTAAGCAAAAATCGCGCTTTCTATGTGGGAAACCCTTCGGACGTCAAGTGGCTGCAAAGAAAGAGCTTAAAACTCGTGCTCAGACATCCACAGAGCCGTAAATCGCGTACATCCAGGACGTGTTGGCCTTGTGCCGCAAGATCGACAAGAACATGCTCGACGAGGACATAGTCAGACATACCCTGGAAGGAATTGCCGATGACACCTTCAGTTTTCTGCTGCATGGACTGCTCGACGGTGGAGTCGGTCATCGAAGCATGTCGTCACTTCGAACAGGCGAAAAGTAGGTGCATAGTTTGCCGATTTGACCGCCTTCTCAACACGGCGGCTACGTCCTCTTGCGAAGATTTGCCCACACTGCATAAACCACCAGCGCCGGAAAACGTCACTAGAATAGTTCGTCGGGAACTCAAGGCTATGGCACCCGCTATGCCTAGCGTCAGCGCGCCAGGACACAACCTCGATGCTGTTTCAATGATACAGGCCGTGGTTCGCCAAGAGATCGCGAATATGGGCACTTCACCACCTCATCAAAATGCGCCTGCTACTTCCAGCTCGGCTCTAGTCGTTGCGGCTGCCACTCCAAACCGTACGTTCGCGCCACGACGAAACCTAGCTGAATGGCGCACTCATGATGATGGGCCCATATGTTTCACGTGCCATCGGATAGGACACATCGCTCGCCATTGCCGCAGCCGTTGCACCTCAGCACCTCGACCGAGCTTCTATGATTGGGGACCTTGCTCCGAAAGTGCCCCTTATGCCCCGTCCTACCGTGCTGAGACAGGTGCAGAGCGCCCCGCCGCGGTGGTCTAGTGGCTAAGGTACTCGGCTGCTGACCCGCAGGGCGCGGGTTCAAATCCCGGCTACGGCGGCTGCATTTCCGATGGAGGCGCAAATGTTGTAGGCCCGTGTGCTCAGATTTGGGTCACGTTAAAAAACCCCAGGTGGTCTAAATTTCCGGAGCCCTCCACAACAGCGTCTCTCATAATCATATGGTGGTTTTGGGACGTTAAACCCCACATATCAATCAATCAACAGGTGCAGAGCATAATCCCGAACGTCTGACCAGCCGCTCGCCATAGCCCGTGTGTCGTCAATCCCGCTCGACCCAACCCTGCCGTTCTCGGTCTCCCTACGATCATCGCTCGGAAAACTAGTCGGTGCAACCCACGGAGGTGACGCTTCATACACGACTCGGACTGCCAATCCTGTGATTGCTCCCGACCAGAGGTGCAACCTTCTTACAATTCTCGTTGATGGTTTACCTGTAACATCTCTTATTGATACCGATGCGCAAATATCTGTGATGAGCTCAGAACTCCGCCGCCGCCTCCAAAAAGTTCTGACGCCTGCGATTGCACCTACCGTTCTTACAGTGGATGGCAGTACTCCTGCTGTGCTTGCAATGTGCACTGCGCGATTAACGTTTTCTGAGCATCAAACTTCAGTTCTGTTTGCTGTACTGGCAAATTGCCCTTATGACCTCATCCTTAGACTCGAATTTCTGACTTCACACGCTGCGCTCATTGACTGTTCCAAAGGTCTTCTTGGGCTCGAACTACCATCCTTCTCAGAGACCGTCTCTACCAGCCCACCTCGTCTACGCTCTGTCGATTTGCTCAGACTCCCGCCGCAAGCCTCAGTCCAAGTAGAACTCTCGCCATATCCTCCCGTAACCAATGGTGATTATGTTGCTGCCCCAATTTCTGACGTGGCCATGACACGTAATGTTGCACTCTCCAACATGGTGGTTACCGTTAAGGACAACCAAACTCTATTTTCCGTCCTCAATTTTGGCTTCTCAGCGCGAGTTATTTCTCGCGGCATAACACTTGCGCATCTGACACCCCTGGTCGACCGCACACATTCCGCCCTAACCACCGATCCGCCACCAGATTTTTCATCAACGGCGCTTTCGTCACGTTCCAGTTCCGACCTTTTCAAGCCAATGCTATCTGACAAGCTCACCTCTGAACAAGTCTCTGCTCTCTGCCGCGTACTTGCTTCTTATCAGGACATCTTTGACATCGGCGACCATAAATTGGGCAAGACATCCGTGGTAACCCATCGCATCGACACCGGTGACGCTCAACTCATTCGCCGATGGCCCTACCCTGTGTCAGCATTGGAGCGTGCTATTGTACAGCAAGAAGTCGATGAAATGCTTCTTAAGGGCATAATCGAACCCTCATCTAGTCCCTGGTACTCACCCGTTGTACTTGTAAAAAGAAGGACAATAGCCGGAGATTCTCTGTTTATTACCGCCATCTCAACCATATTTTCAAGAGAGATGTCTATCCCCTACCGCGCATAGATGATGCACTCGATTGCTTACACGGTGCCAGATATTTTGCTTCAATAGACCTTCGCTCAGGCTACTGGCAGATCGCTGTGGACGACAAAGACAGAGAGAAGACGGCCTTCGTGACTCCTGATGGACTTTATCAGTTCAAGATGATGCCTTTCGGATTATGCATGCCCCCGCGACTTTTGAGCGCATGATGGACTTCCCCTTTCGAGGCATGAAGTCGACCATCTGCCTTTGCTATCTTGACGACGTTATTGTTTTTTGACTACTTTCGACGACCATCTTACCCGTCTGTCCACAGTGCTTGATGTTTTCCGACGTGCCAACTTGCAACTTAACCCCTTCAAATGTCGCTTTCGGCAACGCGAAATCTGCGTACTCAGCCATCTTGTTGACGCTGCGGGCGTTCAATCAGACCATGCGAGAGTACGAGCGTTTCGCGACTTCCCCACACCCCACTCAGCCAAGGATGTCCGAAGTTTTCTGGAACTGTGCTTCTTTTTCCCTCGTTTTGTCGAGAAGTTTGCTGAAGTAGCCCGTCCTCTAACCTGCGTCCTCAAAACGTATGTTGCATTCACCTGGAGTCAACAGCAAGCAAACGCCTTCTCGTCGCTCGTTGACATTCTCACCAATCCACCAGTCCTAGCACACTTCGACCCATCTGCCGTGACGGAGCTTTGTACTGATGCCAGTGGCCACGGCATAGGCGCAGTGCTGGCGCAGCGGCCACAAGGAATGCACCGCGTCGTCGCGTACGCAAGCCGACTGTTGTCGCGCTCGGAACAAAATTATTCGATCACAGAACGCGAGTGCTTAGCTCTCGTCTGGGCCATTGCGAAACTCCGACCGTACTGTATGGCCGACGATTCTGAGTTATTACGGACCACCATGTGCTTTGCGGGCTCTCCTCACTCAAAGGCCTTACGGGACGCCTTGGTCGCTGGGCGCTGCGCTTACAAGAGTAAATTTTTTCCGTATCCTATAATTCCAGACAACTTCACAAGGATGCCGACTGTTTGTCCCATTACCAAGTCGATGAAGATGGACAAGAGGCCCTCGTTCTTTCAATTACCGACTTCATCGACATAGCTGCTGAACAACGCCGCGACCCCTCTTGCGTGCTATTATCAATGGTCTGCGCTCTCCCTACCCTGACCGTTCCTTACAACTGCTCGTTATTCACAATGACATCTTGCACTGCTACAACGCCCACCCAGATGGTGCTCAGTCTTTAATCGTTGTTCCTGCACATCTTCGCTCAGACGTTTTGGCCCAGCTCCATGATTTCTCCTCCACTGGACACCTAGGGGTGTCAGGCACGTATGACCGCGTTCACCGCCGTTTTTTTGGCCTGGCCTCTACCGCTCTGTGCGACAGTGTGTTGCGGCATCAGACCTCTGCCAGCGCCACAAGACACCTGCTCTGGGACCTGCTGGTACCCTCCAGCCAATTGAAGTACCAGATGAGCCATTTTTCTGAGTCGGCCTCGATTTTCTAGGACCTTTTCTCTGGTCGGCCACCGGTAATAAGTGGATTGCTATTGCTACCGACTATGCAACGTGGTATGCCGTTACACGCGCCCTCCCCACCAGCTGCGCTACTGATGTAGCCGCTTTCCTTCTTCAAGACACCATTCTGCGTCTTGGTGCTTCTCGTCAGTTGATCACCGACTGCGGCCGCTGTTTTCTAGCTAAAGTAGTTGACGAGCTCCTGCGATCCTGCTCTACCCACCACAAGTTCACTACAGCGTACCATCCACTAACCAATGGCCTCACGAAACACCTCAACTGTACCATGACGAATATGTTAGCGATGTACGTCTCCAACGATCACAAAAATTGAGACACTCACTTACATTCGTTACCTTCGCATACAACAGTTCAAGTCATGATAGAGCTGGATTTTCACCTTTTTACCTACTGTTACGTTATGACCCGCCTCACCATGAGACACCATGCTCCAATCTGAGGCCCCCTCATCGACTGCTTATGCTCATGATGCCCTGGACCGAGCTGACATTGCCCGCCAAGTCGCCCGGGCTTGTTTATGTGCCTCGCAGCCTAACGAAAAGAGTGCTTACGATCACCGGCACCGCGACGTACAGTACTCTACGGGGTCGCTCGTCTTGCTGCGGTTACCATCACGTCGTGTTGGACTCTGCGAAAAACTGATGTCCCGTTACATTGGCCCTTACCACGTCATACGCAAGGTCCCGAACGTGACCTATGAGATAGCACCACTCCATACCACGTCAGTGCCAGCTTCAGTCCTGACCGATGTAGTGCACGTCTCAAAACTTAAACCATACAACTCACGCCCCGAGAATTGATCACACTGGGACGGTGCTTTTGCGGCCGGCGGGTAATGTCACGGGCTAAGTAGATGCCTGACGATGACGACGACAAAGTCCTGAGGGGAACGTGCTCGGACTGTAGCAGCGTTGTACGCATTTACTCGCCAGTATATTCATCGTGTATACTTTATTCCCCGTAACAATATCACTAGAATCATCAGGAGGTGATATTGACAACAAATATATATGTATTCTTGTTCACTAGAAGGTTTCATCAAACTGGTAACACTCCAGGGGGACCAGTTATACCGTACTTGTGAAATCTGAGCGTAAAACCACTTCGTTTTTATTCTGGCAATCATGCTGAAGAGCAACATTCACAGGAGGCATGAACTCATAATCACGAGTTTCACCATTAAGTAAATTCCCAAAACCCCCGGAAAAGCACGTGAACTCCACCGAACGTTTCCTCTGCAGCTCGCATTGTGAGGACATCTCTTTAGCTTTTCTCCCTCCATGACAAAAACCCTTCTATTTTTTTCTTTTTTTAACATTTCTTTCTCTTCACACTACCCATCCTTCGTAGGGCGTTATTGAGATGAGTTCCTCAGAGAGAGACAGTTATCACGACACACTTTTCACTTCCTTTCATTTCAAATTCACTTCGAGAATTTGAACGCGTGGGACATCGAAAACGGACGTTTTATGGGGTGGCACATCATCTAGTGAAAATTGTTTGAATCACCGGAGAGGCAACCTCGAGCACTGTGTCAGAAGTGTACAGGTAGCAATGGTGTACAAGCCTCCGCTACATAGGAGAAGCCGCGAGCAGAAGGAGCAAGCTTTTTTAAATGGGGCATGCAAAAGGATTGGCAAGAGAATCGCCGACATTCAAATTATGTCTGTAACCGCAAAACGAACGTGTATGTATACATATTCCGCATGACAGGACAGAACATGCCAGAAAAATTTGCCTAATGTTGCTGGAGCCGAATTACCATAGCGTATTATTTTTCATCAAAAATATATTTCTTTATCATGCAGCGCCGAACGCCAGGAGCTACTGGCTGTCACATGCTTGCGACACTCTAACCATATGTGCTGCCTCCACGACCTCACGAGCTGTTTGACTCATATGTGTGTGCAAAACAGAGTGCAGCGAAAAAAACCTTTGTGGAACTACACAGTGCAACAATACACGCTAATTTGCCAGCTTTTCAAGGAGCTTAATTGTAAGACCTACCCATATTTAGGGAAAACTCTAAGAGAAGGTCCTGATTATCCTATCATTGACAGCATCACTTCATCGTATATTTTATAGAGGCGTTAGCACTCACCGCTACATGGCCATCTTTATATTGCTGTCTACGCTTATTGCTGCAGTGGTTCAGCAAGGCCAGTTATGCATTGAAATGCGTGCTTCTGCTACTACTCACTAAGCAGCATCTTAATACAACAGAAAGGAGATGACAAGGACTTGAAAAATAACAGGCCGATTAGCTTGCTCTACGTCGTATAGAAGCTATTTACAAAGGTAAATGCTAATGGGCATGGCAGTACTGCTACGATGACCTGCGCTAAACGACCTCGACTGCTTTTTGTGCAGATGTATCTGCTGGCTGCTCTCCATACATCTTATCATGAAGTGCCCTCCACTGCATCCAGCACCCTGGGCCATCGGCTCGGGTGATCCGCGCATCAACATGCCATACTTCACCATACCAGCGCACTGCCTTGGTGGAGCGAGTTTTGACGCCTACCGCCTGGTGCTCGTGCACTCGGAAACAACCATCTCATCCGCCACTCCACCACCAGCTTCGTTCAAAGAATCACGTAGAACCGCGCCTACGGTGACATTACACCGCGAGGTTATAAAGCTCGGCGATCCTGCTGCTATCTTTATTGGGCATGGCAGTGCTGTTACGATGACCTGCGCTAAGTGACGTCGACTGCTTTTTGTGCAGGTGAGCAACGTTTCATTCCTGTTCGCACCGCCCACTCGTTATTTGAAGTTCGTAGTGCTGCCATGCCCTGGCCAGCGTTTTTTGATTGCGCAAGATTGTGTTGACGTTATTTTACAGTGGTTGCTTCTTGCTGGAGATATAGAAGAAAACGCAGGTCCTGCGACGCGATCTGGCAATACACAACGTAATGGTGACATTATGTCAGCTTTACAAGATATACAATCAAGTCTGGCAACTTTGCCTAATGAAATCAAGTCAATTAATACCACGCTGACCCAAACGAAGAAGCATTCTCCGAAATAAGAGGACGTTTGTCAAAGAGTGAAAGCGACTGTTCTTTGATAAAGGCAATTGCTACGGATATTGGCAGCCTTCGCATAACAACTAATCTAATCCCAAATTGTGTCGCAAACTTTGAAGCAAGGATAGATGATTCTGAAGACAGATCACGCCGAAATATTGTTGTGTTCTTTGACATCGTTTACGCTGAACGTGAGACGTGGGCGCAGTCAGAGAAACTAGCGATAGCTGTCTGTGAAACTACCCTTGGCGTCACTATACAATCCCGAGACATTGAGAGGGAACATAGGTTAGGGCGGTTTTGGTAAAATAAAAATCTGCCCAGCATAGTACGTCTTGGTAACTATAAGGATGAAGAACAGATCCTCTGATGCGCGAGGAAGTTGAAGAATTCAGGAATCAGCCTTTCTGGAGACCACTCGCACAACACCAGAATAACACGTAAAAATCTGGCCTAACTTGCAAAATACAAGTCTGCTCCTTACAGGCTACGTCACCACAAACTCATTATCGATAATAGCGTTTACGTGTTTGACCATGCTACTCAAAAATTTATACCACGAACATCATAGCTACAAGGCAGCAACATTAAGCGGCAACGTAATAATAGAGAGGCCTTGCGCATTATCGAAACTAAGATAAGAAGCCTCACTTCGAAACGAGACACATTGCGAAACTTGATTGATACCACCAACTTGATGTTATAGCCTTGACAGAAACTAGGCTACATTCATATATCCAAGATAGCGAACTGGAGTTGTTATTTCCCTCTTGTATCCTTTTCCGCCGGGATCGTGATATCAAGCGAGGTGGCAGTGTTAAGTCTGCCTCATTATTATTATTAGTGCTGCAGGAATTAAAATGCTATTGAGTCTCTTAAATCATCTTCGTCTACTGGAGTTTACAACCTAAGCTCGAAAATACTGAAAAGTAGGAAACGTGTATGAAGTGTCGTCTTTCAGACCATTTTTCAGCAGACATTGACAACTGTAGTGGTGCCACGAGACTGGAAAGCAGGAAAGATCATTCTTGTCCACAAAAAAGGTATTTCTTTCTCCCCTAACAGCTATCCATCCATATCATCGACGTGCGTTCGTTGCAAATAATGGGGCACATTATTTACTCACACGTAGCTAATTTTCTTCTTTATGTTGATTATTCCGAACAAAACCAGCATGGTTTCCAAAAAGGACTTTCTTGAGAAACGCAGTTAGCGTTATATAGTAATGACATTAGCTCCACCATAGATGTCAACGTGCGTGTAGATGCTTTATATCCGGATTTCCATAAGGCTTTTGAAACGGTTTCGCATAAGAGACTTTTTCTTAAGCTATCGCGCCTGCACCTTCATTCACTTATACTAAACGGTATCCAAGATTTTTAGACTGATAGAAAACAATTTGTCTCTGTTAAAACTCATCTTCTCAGTCATCTTACCTTAGGTCAGGGGTTCCTTAGGGGTCTGTACTTGGCCCTCTACTCTTTGTAGTATATATATATATATATATATATATATATATATATATATATATATATATATATATATATATAGCCAACGGACTGTAATTAGGAAGAAAAAAGTGGGTGAAGGAATAACCAGCCGTGTGCAGGAATCGAACCTACGACCTTCGAATAAAGCGTTCTTAGAAGGTCCTAGGTTCAATTCCTTCTCACGGCTGGTTACTCCTTCACCCACTTTTCTTTCTTCTTATTTACATTTCATTGGTTCTAATAACATTCCCTGTACATTCCTTGGCCTTACTGTCTGTTAGATATTATTAATATATGTGGCGAAACACGAAAAAACGAGCCCTTAGGTATACACTTCTTTTCTTATATATATATATATATATATATATATATATATATATATACATATATATATATATATGTGTGTGTGTGTGTGTGTGTGTGTATATATACGACCTACCTACCAAGATTTCACCTAACATCAGAATATCAGAGTATTCGTGGACGACTGCGTCATCTACCGGCCAATTTAACAACGATAACGACATCATAGCGCTTCAATCTGACCAAAACTACGTGAATAAATGGTGATCAAACTGGCTTATCTCTCTAAACGTCAACAAAAATCTCTTATCACACCAGGAAAGACTACCATTCACCTCAATACCTTCTTTGTAACTCCCCTTTTCAATCTGTTACTTCTTATACATACCACTGCATTGTACTCACCGCTGATCTCTCTTGGATGCCCTACGTCACCAATATAACTAAGAAAGCTAACCGTGTACATGGCTACCTATGCTGAAATTTACGCCTAGCCCCATCTTCGTAAAACTATCAGCATATAACGCGCTACTACGACCGAAGTTAGATTACACATGTGCCACGTGGGATACCCATCAATGTAACCTGAATAAAACACTACAATCTTTTCAGAATCGTTGATTGATTTGTGGGGTTTAACGTCCCAAAACCAACATATGATTATGAGAGACGCCGTAGTGGAGGGCTCCGGAAATTTCGACCACCTGGGGTTCTTTAACGTGCACCCAAATCTGAGTACACGGGCCTACAACATTTCCGCCTCCATCGGAAATGCAGCCGCCGCAGCCGGGAATCGAACCCGCAACCTGCGGGTCAGCAGCCGAGTACCTTAGCCACTAGACCACCGCGGCGGGGCCTTTTCAGAATCGTGCGACCCGGTTTGTGCTTTCCGATTACTCATATAACAGCAGCATTACAGAACTAAAATCTCGTAATAACATTCACAATCTTCCTGTTCGTCGCAAAACCGCCCGCCTTTGTCTTTCATTTTTTATCATGCTACTCCTCGTACATCTGTAATCATTCCAGCTCATTGCCATTCTAGCAGACTCAACCACACCAAAGCCGTTCACCCCCCTCATGCTCATACCATAGCTCACTCATCGTCCTTTTCCGTACTGACACCCAAAGACTGAAACGTTCTCCCTGCCCGTACCGTGCACCACTCTAGCTCGGTAATTTTCAATGAAGAAATTGTCAAACATTTCTTATGTTAATTTTTTAACCACCCCTAAAGTAGAACCCCTAAACTGGGGCCTTTTAGGTACCATAACTAAAGCAAATTAATAAACAAATAAAATAAGGCAACTTAGAATTCAGTCAATTAAAAGAGCCAGCAGGATTTCGAACAGGCTAAACGACAATCGACCACATTCATACATCAATCAGACAATAGAGGAATGCTGAAAATACAGCCAACCACTTCCTTAGCGTTCATAGATTACGAGAAGGCGTTCAATTTTTAGAGATACCAGCCCTCATGCAGACACTGCAGAATCAGGGCGTCGATGAAGCATCGATATAAACATTCTGGAAAGAATCTACAGGGGATGAACTGCAACCATAGTGCTTAATAAAAAAGCAAGAAAATACCAATCAAGAAGGCTGTAAGATAGGGGGGGTACAATCTCACCGATGCTATTTATTGCGTGCTTACAGAAGGTTTTCAGTGGCCTAGTATGGGAACAGTTAGAGATAAGAGTTAATGGCGAGTACCCTAGTAACCTGCGCTTCGCCGATGACATTGCATTGCTGAGTAACTCAGGGGACGAATCGCAGCTCATGATTACAGAGTTTTCCGATGAGAGGAGAAAAGTAAGTCTTCGAATAATCTAAAGAAAACGAAAGTAATGTACAACAATCTGGGAAGATTGATTGATTGATATGTAAGGTTTAACGTCCCGAAATAATTATAAGAAAGGTCATGCACGAAATTGACGAGCTGTGTGACAGTACTGTAGCCGTAACAGAAACCATGTTGAGCTGATGATACGATTTTATTAGCATCAAGGTCAGGTATTGATGACATGTGGGGTTTCACTTCCCAAAAGGACCATATGAATATGAGAGATGCCGTAGTGAAGGGCTCCGGAAATTTCGACCACCGATGTTTGCTAAGAACTGCTTCGCATTCAAAGGAGTCTTCAAGATATTTAGTAATTGCGTTTTATTTCATTCTTCGTCCAATGAATCAATGTTTACAATTTAGTGCCGTGATTCTTTGGCACTGAAGGCACCCCTGCGTCCTAGGTGCCCTCCACCTTGAAAAGAAAAATACATTGCTTTCTATTTTAAAATACACAAGCGTAGCCTAAGCAATCTGTAAAAATTGCATCTTGTTTTGTTGATTAAACAAAAGCTCAATGTGACGCAACATTAATTTTACTTCAGACGGTTCTTGTCCAATTTCAATTTAAAATGTTTTACGCCAAGCTTCAAAAGCCTTTGATTTTATGGAGCGCGATTGGAAGCAGCTTCAAATGAAGTGACGGGAAAATTTAAATGAGCCGTGGTTACTTGCGCATAAAATTTATAGTAACATTTTGAACTAACGTACTCTCAATAAAAATACTGAACGCGTTACAAATGAGCTACTCTCCGGACAAGAAGCTGAATTCGACGGAGAAGCGTAGTGGCCGTATAAATGTTCTCGCGTATTTCAGTGGAGTAATAAAACTAAGAATTCCATCGACCGATTTACGACTTAAAGATAACATCACATTAGCGAAGTATATTTTACTTCCCTCACATACTCATTTGTGTACAAGCACTGCAATACCTGTGTAATGTGTATCTCATTTGCTGTGTTTACCGTTTATTTGCTGTTAGAGGTATTTTTGCTAAATAACATAACTTTATCACTCGTAAGAGCTCTACTATTATTCAAGCTCATAGTATACTTTCGAAGGACGTGGACTGAGTTCTTTCCTTCCCAATAAATATCAGATACATTATAAAGATATTACCAAGGCCAGAACCTTTCAAAGTTCGTTGACAGAGTGAACAGGTACGGAGCGGCAGCTAGGTGTTATTTGAGCTTCCGTTTCTGGTAAAGCAAAATGGGCGTGAAGTATTGCAGATTACGCGGCGAATGAAAGATAGCAGCTGCTTTTATTAATTCGTTCAGTAAAAGGCCTTCAGTTTTGCAATTTATAATAAAAATATTTGACAGTATTGTGACAGTCATGTGGAAAAGCATTGATTGCCTAGGCGCCATAAATAGTCGTTCCAACCAGTTGCATTTCTGAAATAATTGCAACTGTAATGCACCACTTTTGCTGTAAATCTTGGAAACCTGACATTTTACTTCTTGTTGAATCACACCACTTCGTGCTGCATAACTTTCAAAGTTGAAGCACATCCTTTTTTAAATACTAAAACTAAAATGAAGTGATCGAACATTCCTTCTGCTGTGGGGTATTTAAATACTGCACATACCAGTAATAATTATGAAATTTGTTTGAAATGTTGATTTTTTGATAAAAGGGCGAACACTTCCACGACGGTCAATAACATTCAAGGAAAAATGAAAAAAAATAGTAAATAGAAACAGTACCGTGTATGATGGCTTTGGTCCACTCAATGTTACTATTCTACCATACATTCTGAATATTGGCGGTCCACGTGGTGAAACAATCTTTGGCGGTTGCATACGCGTTGGAGTTGCGTTGGCGCATGACTGGCGATTGTTCTGCAGCACCGATAGAAGATAAACAGATGCGCATAAAAAGATCACTATGTGAAAGCTGAAAACTCTCTGCCATGATAATTAAACTACAAGGCTTCGTACTGTGCATGCTTCCGGGTGCGTTTATATTCACACACAAGAAAAAAAAGTGACTGATAAGCTCGTTTTACATCATCTTTTTTACACAACTGTAGACCGGTGCGCCAGAGTGATTGCTGTTTTTGTCACGCCAATTTGGCTGACTCGAAATTTACTCACTGCTCCGTCTTATTTGAGATATTTTTCTCGCACCTATTGTGGTCGCAAATGGTTTGTATCGCCGTTTGAAATCACTCAACTCAGTGCGCAAAGCACTTGTTATGAACAATGTGTTATAACGGGGAAGGTTGTAGCTAAGTTATTCTATAACTGATAACAAGAACCCATAAGCCACTACGATATGTCAGCTTGGTTGTTCTTAGAATGTACAAAAAAATTAGAGAAACCTAAAGCGATCGGCTTTCGGAGTCGAACGTGATTGCGACATCCTGCTCTTAGTGCATTCTTCAAACAGTTGGCGCATCAGTCCTTTCCGAATTTGCTATGCACCCAGCACGTGGCCTTAAAAGAATAGGCAGAGCAGCGCGTGTGCCTTTTGTAGCCATGACAGTCACATATTCTGACGCCCATTGGCAATGATCGCTCCTAGCATGCCGTATTACAGCAATATTTCATGTTCGATTGGGAAGCATGTATACAGGACGCGCATGTTTGTCAAGCATTAAAGCCACCTTTACTGCATTTCGAAGCAAAGAAAGTTCTTTTCATGGCGGGCCTGTATCGCGGGATTTTCTTGCGATCAGGATCCACGGCCTGTACAAGTGTATTTCCGTGAATGTATGGCCATGCTTGTTGAACTGCAAAAACTCAGGAGAATGTACCTGAGTGGATGTCGAGGGTAGAGCTTTGGAAGCACTTATGAAATTTCAGTTTGTTTTGGACTGTCACTGCTTGTTTCTGTTATGCTTGGGGTTAGATGTACACGCCTATAACAGGCAATAAAGCAAAAAATATTTACTTTAAAAAATACATTCCACGATGAATTGAGTACTTGGCTTTATCGAACAATTGACGTCCCAACAAATTTCACTGTCTATAGTATATGCGCTTTGGGTGCAGGTCCTCCACCTCATCTCAAAAATCTACCAACGGCATCAGCTGGTAGCTCTAACCAACCCGTTTCTCGCCCTACTCTTCCACCTTCTCCTCCTCCTCGGCCTTCTTTTCCTATGCGACCATGATTTCTTAAAATTGTTTATTACTAATTTGTCACTTTACCCCAGTCTTCTGCGCGGTGAAGAAGCATCTTGAAAAGCAACCCTCATTTTTTAAATTTATATAATGCGCCAGGTTATGTAGAGATGCCAAAGTGTTGTAATAACAACATACAAGAAATATTGAGTGCCTAAGATGCAGTACAAATGATGACATATTTAATTATTCTTCTTGCCAATAACGAACACCAGGAAAGAAGATGTTCTGTGGTTTCGTGTTAGTTCAATTTTTTAAGTAGAACGAGAGAGGCGGCATTTTTTTCAAGACATCTTCATAATTCTCATGTACATTGTACTGTATGTGTATGAATGAATGCTATTCTTAGACTATAATGTTTTTATAACGTGATCGAGCACATTAACGTAGATCACTTTATTTCTGAGTGTAATATTGATGGGCACGCTGTTATATTTACCTGCAAATATATGGTGTGTGTAGATGATTTATTGCATACAGTATGTGCTTTATCAATCCCATGTAGGACCATTTCGTGCTGTGGCCGCTAAAATATGTAGAAGCTAACCTACAAATATATTGTTAGAATGGTAGTTTGAATATGTGCGCTAGTGTGTAATGGGCCTGAGGCTCAGAGACGTTAGCAGGAAGAAGACGCGCATGGCCATTGTCGAAGCGCCTCAGTTATTGGCCGATCCCCATAGTAGGTTGCGCCAGGTTTCCAAGGGCGAACCAAGCAACCTCGATTTGAACTTGAAATTGCTAAAGCTACTGCTGTGTACTGTCTCAATAAACCACGTTCTTGGACGTTACAGTAGGGAAGGTGCTTTGTACACGAAGTTGGCATACCACGAAGCCAAAATCGTTTGAATTTCCCTGGATCCACCACCTTGCCAGACTCTCAATGACGAATTTAACCATGCTCCAGAACGAGGGACAAAATTCGGGACAACTGCAACAGCGGCTACATCCATGCCGAACGCACCGATTCGCCACTATATTTAACCAAGTCCATTCGCTGGAAGCGGAGGAGAAGATGTGGACGAGTCGCCCAAATAATATGACAGAATGAGCCGATACCAACCACTCCGACTCAAAGTTCGAGCATGTAGCGTTGTTTTTGACGAAAACTGCTCTCTTGTAGTATGAGATTCAAAAACAGTTCTAAAAAATGAAAGCTCTTTGTAGAAAAAGTCAAGAAATGCTTTGGTGACTCCGACTCCTAGAAGAAACGCGTGAAAGGACACAAAAAGAGCTTGGAATTCTGGGGAGACTTGCACAACATATCTTGAGGAAGTCCTTCAGCTGTGCAACACTTTAAACGCATTGATGTCAGAAGAACACAACGTCCGACATTTCCTTACAGTTATCACTGAAGATCTTTATAACTTCCTAATAGGTAGAGGCCTTGCCACTGCCTCGAATGTTCGGCATTACTGCGGTATCTTTGAGACATTGAAGACCCATTGCATTGCCCAGAAATTGGCGTGACTGGCGAATGTCACAACTGTCGCCAGCGTTGATGTGAGTCAGCCCACCGAAATACGTGGGAGTTCCTTCTGCATAACACTGACTCGGTACAGCGAGGCCGGGTAATCTTATCCGCATTGGAAGCCGTGGTGTCCCAAGCGATCCCCACTGACCTTCTCTAAGCAGCATACCTGACCTTTGGGCTGGGCCCTTTTTTTAAAAATAAAGCTTTTATCATCATCATTGCTTCAGCAATTCGGCAAATGCTGCGTGAAGGCCTGTTGCGACACGACGTCACGTGTTCTCCTCACAACTCGATGCCAGTAGCACCGTGTGCTTCATTTCTACCGTCAGTGAATGAAAAAATGTAATGATAAATATGTCACAACAAAAGAACTGTTCATTTACTTTTGATTAAGGTACGAAAGATGATTTTAAGATTGAACCACCACATCGTGAAAATACCTTCTCGATATGGACAAAAATGATTTCGCGAAATTCATGACTTTTCTCGTAACGTTTTACAGCTGGAAAGTCTGACACAATTTTTTCACTTAAGATATACATTCTGCGGAGTGAGTATTCACTGCTCAGTTGTATATGCAAAGTTCAATATTGCAAAAGAAAAAATTCAAAGATGTCACATTTGGCTGAATTCTCGGAGCAGTATGTAGTTGTAAAATTGTATTAGTATTACTGACTATTACTATTATTTACTGTTATTATTACTATTACTATTATTTCTAGTATTACTGATTATTACTATTAGTATTAGTATTAATTTGGCCTTCAACTTATAGTCCAAATTTGACATAGAAAGTAGTAGGAGCGGTACCCTTGAAATTAAGTTTTTTTTAACTAACAACAACTAAACGACGTTTTTGGGAAGTTCAGTAAGCAGCCACGTGACCAAAAATATTTGAATCTCTGAAATATTTCTGAACTTCACTGTTTTTAATGCAGTAAATTAGCACAATTTTCGTCTAATACATTTTAGATGGTCACCAAAATGGCTGGGACGTTTGGCGTGGAATGACCCAATAGCCATTTCTTGTGAATTCATGTCAGTGTGAGTCACCTGAAGAACACTTTTCTCGTTCACAATTAAACACATCACCACACACTACCTAATTTTAAATGTTACCTGCGCTTGGTACCTCATGAATGTGCATATCATCTTGTAGGCTCAGTGGCATTGTGGTTCGTGAAGTGTAGATAAAATATGTATACCTTGTGCGTCACATTGCATTTTGTTTAAGGAAAAAATTGTAAAAGTACCATGATTGATCTACAAAAATTCACATACGCCTGCGTTGATTTGTACGTAAGCATAGAATTAACATTCACTTGGAGTTCATCGATGCGCACAGTTAGGTAACGGAGCATTATTGCCTTGGAGCTGCCCCTGACTATAAGCCAGCGCGATGTAGCTAAAAAAGTAAAGTAACGTTGATATTTCCAGCATAAAAAGCGCAAAAACGCTGCCACAGCACGCTTTTTGAGGCATTTCATCCCCAGCATACCCTTTCTTGCATTTATCACTGCAGTGTAGCCGAATTCCCTTGAATACGCTGGCTATTCACTGCATTTGTACTTACACATAACCAACAAAACATTTGGTCATGCTAGGTGCATATTGTATGTTGCAATCTTTGTAAAACTTTTCGTTATTGCTCTCGATGCAATTACTTTAGGTCTCCGGGCTTAAATATACAGTTCAGAAAAAATAGCCTGACTCCACTTCTCTCGAAGGAACGATTCCACTCATCAGCTGAAGATGATTATGCGAACAGCCGTTACGAGCGGTGGTTTTGCAATCAGATGTGCATCGAGAATCACAGTATATTAGACCAACCACAAATACATCACCTTTTGGATTGTTATGTTTTTTTAAGGTCGAAGTTTATACTGTGACAAATGGTTTGTTGTGAATAAGCCTCCAGAAATAGCACAACACTCGCTTTGTCGTTTTACGCGTCTGTTTCTTCTGTTGTATACGTGTCATTCAATGCCAAACCTCCCAGTCAGTTGCCCCGACTAGTTAAAAAGTTTTTGAAAAGCTCTGGGGATTTATTTTACCGAAAACAGAAGATGTCTAGTGCATTTCACCGAAAAGGAATTGGTGTCATGAGATACTTCTAAACTTCCCAGCATGCCATCAGAGTCCTATTTGTGAGACTTCTTGCAGTTTTGTACAAAGACAGAGGTCAGCAAATGAGCGTCACTTTTTTTTACTTCGTGGTTCTGTTTGGTTAAACGCCGTGCTTCAGCTTCCTGCTTGCACTTTGGGGGCGTGATGCGTGGCCGCGTGCGTTCGCGTCGACACACAGCCACCCAGGACTAAGCGTTTCCTCCTGTTCACGTGTATCTCCTTTTGTTGTCACGTTAATTGCACTTCATAAGATAAAGTATGCACACCCATGCAACTGCCATGATTTCAAGAGCATTTTTTATGTGTTACTTTCCACTCGCACGGGTGTAGCTTGATACAACACTCGTAGTTTAGGCGTCTTCATAAGTTCCCTTACTGCCGTTGCAACGTTTCCTAACACCCGACGTTTTAGGGGGGTTTCAAAACACATTTTGTTTACAGTCTTTCAAAACACCCTAAAGCAGTGTTGCCCATGGGCAGAAACAATAAACCCTAAAGAGTGTAAACATTCTATAGAGTGTACGTCATTGGCTACATCGTTTGAACGCGCCATTCTGTAGTAGACAGCCGCCGGTCTCGATTTTTTGTAGTGCAGCAAGTGCGGTACGCTCGTACACGCCTGCGCCACTTGGATTCTATGTGCGGCCGCGCCGGCAACACTAGCGTTCCGAAAAGCGCTGCCATGTTCGACCATGTTCACGCTAACATTCAACGTTACTGCAGACGGCAGCAGCCAATTCCCACCAATAACTTCTGGCTTTGTTAATAAATGCGGAGTATCTCCTTGCGGACAGCAGACATTTTCAGCATATATATATATATATATATATATATATATATATATATATATGATGAGAAGTATCACTACCAGGAAAAACAAGGGAAGCGCAGGTAGAGAATGAAGGACGACGTTGCCTCCACTGCGATCCCTCTGAGTGGGTACGAGCCGTGGTGATGGAGATCATTATCACTATACTGTGATCGCTAACTCAGGGCCCATTAAAAAATCCCCATTAAGTTACCTTGCCTTGTGTAACAATTTGGTGGAAGTGCTGGGTAGGACGAACCCAAAAACGGAAGCTTCACTATCAGGACTTCGTCGCAGCCGCCGCCTCGCCGGGCTTCCACCTTCACCGATCGTAATGGCCCAAGAGCAGCCATCCAACGCTTCGAGGCCAACTCCGATAGGTTCCGTGCCATACTACAGAGTGCCACCAAACTTCGGCGGGACCTCAGGCGAAGACGTCGACGTGTGGCTCAAGAACTACAAGCGGTTGAGCAGAAGCAATGGCTGGGACTCGAACGAACAGTGGGCACGTCGGCTGGTCATCTTGTAGCACCATGTTTAAGCCGCTTCTTTTCTACGTGCAGATATTCGTGTGCGGTGTAACAGCAATGGCCAGCGCACATCAAGATGCGACCAACTTTGTCATCGAAGAACGTAATGCTACTTCTGCGCAAGCGTCAGCCGTAATCGACGAGGGTTGGGCTACACTGTTTACAGCGCCATCAACGTCAATTCAAGTGGATAAAAGACGCCCCCCATCCCCGGATTTATTCAGTGGGCACGTCGGCTGGTCATCTTGTAGCACCATGTTCAAGCCGCTTCTTTTCTACGTGCAGGTTAGTAACAAAGTATCATCTGTTAAAACTAGCAATCGTTATTTCGTCCAGCAGACGTGCCCACATAGCTTGTATACCTTGTATTGTGACATTGCGCAAGTGTTTTGTCCCTACTGATGCTTTGCGGGGACGTTGAATCCAATCCAAAACCCTCCACTGCGGATTTGTTGTCACAGTTGATTGAAGGTCAAAACAACATTCAAAAAAGGCTTCATGATATCGAGCTGAAATTGAAAACTGTGGAGGAAACTTCTGAGATAATTAAAGGATTCAGCGATAAACTTCGCAGCCTGGAAAATACGGTTCAAAACATAGAACGTAAGCTCATTGATTTAGAGGACAGAAGCAGGCGTAACAACCTTGTTGTGTTCGGCATACCGGAATAGAATGATGACGCCTCTGATGACCTCATGGATAGCGTAGTCTGCAATGTGTTCAGACATGCTTTAGACGTGAACGTAAACTCAGTCGAGCGAATTCATAGGCTAGGGCGAAGGCAGCATGGTAGAAATCGCCCAGTGATCGTTAAGTTTTTCGACCACAGGGAAAAAGTTAACGTTCTCAAACGTTGCTTCAAAGTAAAAGGGAAAGAAATCTCAGTCTCGGAGGATTTCTCTGCAAGCACTCGGCACGTCAGGAATTACTATGGAACAGCACCTCAGATATTAAGAAATCTGGCACAAAGGTTAAACTTGTACAAGACAAAATTAAGATTGACAATCGATTGCTAACATTAGATGAAGTTCAGCGTGGAATGGTCTCTGCGAGCAGACCGCTTACCGGAGCAACTCGCAACAAATGAAACGACAAGAACGAGAGACTTTTCCAATGCCTAAATATCAACGCCCGTAGTATTCTAGCAAAAAGCGATGATTTAGACAGTTTTGTGTTAACGTATCACCCTCACCTCATGATAATAACTGAAACCTGGCTTCGCACCAACGTTAGTGACGATGAGATCACGCCCCGGGGTTACCGCATCTATCGCAAAGATAGGAGTAGTCAAGGCGGCGGAGTTGCAATCATATTTAAGGAAACCTTACAATTTGTAATATTAGCCGATATACCAGATCTTGAATGCGTAATTGTGAAAGTACACACAGGCGATCTTAAGTTCATAGTCGGCGCTTTTTACCCCCCTCCAGGTACAGACGAAGTATTCTTTGATACGCTTAATGAATTTCTTTGCAAGATCCACAGTTGCTCTAGTAATATAATAGTTGGCGGTGATTTCAACACTCCTTCAGTTATATGGGATACTGATTTTCCTGTACCGTCTTCAAATGCAGCGAAACGTTTAGTCTATATAGTCCTTTTTCATGATTTAACTCAACTAGTTAAGCAACCAACCCGCGTACAGAATGCTACTGCTACAACTCTGGATCTTTTTTTCGTAAGCAACAGCATGCTGCGTCATGTGTGCTTGATGGAATATCCGATCACAAATTGGTTTACATGTGCATTAATCTTAATGACGTTCCAAAAGGCAAGAGGGAAGAACGCGTGGTGTCTGTCTTCTCGCGCGCAACAGACGTAGAAATACTGGACACATTAGACTTACATTTTTCTCGATTCACTTTACTTTCTGAATCTAGTACTTGTACTGTTAACAACCTTTGGTGTTTCTTCAAAAACTTTGTGTTGCAGTGCGTTCATGACTTTGTGCCAGAAAAAGTGGAAAATAATAAAAATGTTAGCCCATAGATTACTATGCCAGTTGTTTGTTTGGGGCGAAAGGCAAACAGGATAAGAAAACGGCATCGTCAGAACCCCACTCCGTTGACCATGCTTAAACTCAGTAACGTGCGTAAAGAATTAAAAGACAGTATCAAGGAAGCAAAAGATCAGTACTATAACGTCACTTTAGAAAACTTCTTGCTGTCGTTCCCAGCGACATTCTGGCAGCATTTCGCCCCAAACAAGAAGCGTTTTCATAATATTGATACGTGTATGGAACTGTTGCACCGACACAGCTAAATTGACACCCAAATGAAGAAGACGACAACGTGGTTGTAGTGGGTTGGACTCTGAAGTTTCTCCCGTTGGCCTGCTTGACTGTGCGCTCTCTAAGCCGTTAGCAACACCAGCTCTCGGTGAATAAATCCTTCCCGTAACATCTTTTGGTGGAGGTGCTGGGTCTTCACACAACCCGGCTCTGGAACTCCGCAGTAGACGCCAGCTTTGTCCAGCCGCGATGCCTGAAACTGGCACTCAGGCCTCGCCATCCGCGCCGGCTCTATTACCTGTGATTCCCCCCCATCTTCTCGACCCTGGCACGTTTTCTGGGACGGACAGCAAGGATGTCGATGAATGGCTCGCATTATTCGAGCGCGTCAGCAAGCACTACAGGTGGGACGAAACGCTTATGCTGGCAATAATTGTATTCTACCTACGTGGTACGGCACGCGCCTGGTATGAGACGCATGAAGAAGAATTAACCAGCTGGGACACATGCAAGCAAAAGCTTCGCGATTTGTTCGGTCGGTCAGTTGCTGGTCAGATGGCAGCCAGGCAGGAACTCGCGTCGCGTGTTCAATCATCGACGGAGTCGTTCGTCACGTACATCCAAGACGTACTGGCACTGTGCCGGAAGAAGGACAAAAACATGTCCGAGGCGGACATGATCAGCGACGTGTTGAAAGGCGTTGCTGATGATGCTTTGAACATACTAATGTGCAAGAACTGCACCACTGCCGACTCCATCATATCTGAATGCCGACGATTTGAACAAGCTATAAGCAGGCGAATCACCCACCACATCGCGAAACTACCAAACACTGCTGCGACTTCGTCTTGCGAGGATTCTGCAGCGCCCCGTTCACTTGCCCCTCCTGCCAATATCGCAAGGATTGTTCACCAGGAGCTGGAAGCCATGGCACCAGCTTCCTATCAGCCCCCTGCGCAAGACAACTGGGCAACAGTCTCGCTTATTCAAGCCGTCGTACGTCAAGAGTTTGCTAACCTGGGCGTCCAGGTTCCCCAGCCCGTCAGACTTATGCCGCAGCCCATGAGCACTCCCGTCCACAAGGCTGACCACCACTCTCCTCCACTTGTCGCTGCGGCACCTTCGACTCCTCGGTTTCCACCACGCTACCGAAATCCATCTAAGTGGCGCACGCATGATGATCGACCAATCTGCTTTTCTTGCTCTCGAGTTGGGCACATCTCCCGCCATTGCCGCAACAGGTCGTATTTCCGGCCAAGCTTTCGTAATGTAGATCGCCGTCAGGACCGCGGACACCATTCGCAACCCGGTTTTCCGGATGACCATATTCTGAACCCTTCAGCTCGCCGTTCATTTCCACGCTCCGAACTGTCCTACGCTGACGTCGTCGCTCAGAGAAACTGGTCCAGCCGCTCGCCGTCACCTCAGGGTCGGCGGTCACGCTCCCTTCAACGCCGCTGCTCTCCGTCACCGGCTTATTCTGCCTATTCTCCGGGAAACTGATGAGTGCAGCTCCTGGAGGTGGCGCTGCGTTGACGACTCAGAACGAAAACCCTCAACCAGCTACAAATTCAAGACGCAATTTACTTCGGGTGTTCGTTGATGGCCACGCCGTTACTGCTCTAATTGACACTGGTGCCCAAGTATCTGTTATAAGTTCTACACTTCTATCTCGCCTGAAAAAGGTTCTCACACCAGCTTTGATCTCTACTGTTCGAGTTGCCAACGGAAGTCGAACATCGGTGCTTGGTATGTGCACTGCCCGCGTTACTGTTGCTGGCCACCACACTTCCGTTCTCTTCGCAGTCCTCGATGCTTGCCCACACGACGTCATCCTTGGAATCGACTTCTTAACCGCCCACTCCGCCCTCATCGATTGTTCTACCGGTATCTTACGGCTCGAATTGCCTTTGTGCTCCGATTTCACTCCTCCAAGTCGCACTCGGCTACGATCCGTGGAGTCTCTACGGCTACCGCCCCAGGCTGCTATGTACATTCCTCTGTCGCCCTTCCCGTCCGTTCCTGATGGAGACTATCAGGTAGCTCCCCTCATTGATTTGACTCTTACGCACCACATCGCACTACCACATACTATAGTGGTTGTTGCTAACAACACGGTGCTACTTCCAGTTCTGAACTTCTCTACGTCGACTCAAGTGCTTCCCCAAGGCATCACTTTAACCGATCTTTCCACCCTTGATGATTGTTCGATTTGTTCTTTTACACCTGACACTAAGCCCATGACGAAACCTGTCATCACGTCGCAAAATAAGGCGTTCCTCGACAAAATGATATCCAGTGACCTCTTACCTTCCCAAGTTGCGGCGCTCCGGGGTGTTCTATTTTCTTACCTGGATATCTTTGACGTTGACGACCGTCCCCTGGGCCGCACAACTGCCGTAACCTACCGCATCGACACCGGCGACGCCAGTCCACTTCACAAACGTCCTTATCGCGTGTCACGTGCTGAGCGCCAAGTAATACAGACGGAGGTCGAGAAAGTGCTCAGTAAAGACGTCATTGAGCCGTCATCGAGTCCTTGGGTCTCCCCTGTGGTCTTAGTTAAAAAGAAGGACAACACCTGGCGTTTTTGCGTCGACTATCGCCACCTGAATCGGATCACCAAGAAGGACGTTTATCCTTTACCTAGAATTGATGATGCGCTCGACTGCCTCTACGGCGCCAACTATTTCTCGTCCCTTGACCTTCGATCCGGATACTGGCAAATTTCGGTCGATGACCGCGACCGCGAGAAGACGGCATTCATCACACCCGACGGCCTTTACCAATTCAAGGTCATGCCTTTCGGTTTTTGCAATGCCCCGGCTACTTTTGAACGTATGATGGACTCTCTTCTTCGCGGTTTCAAATGGTCGACCTGCCTCTGCTATCTGGATGATGTAATAGTTTTCTCGCCCTCCTTCGAAAGCCACCTGTCTCGTCTCTCGGCAATTCTTGACGTTTTTCGTTGCGCTGGTCTCCAACTCAATTCGTCAAAATGCTCATTTGGACGTCGGCAGATTAAACTACTCGGCCACCTTGTTGACGCCACTGGTGTTTAACCCGACCCTGACAAAGTCCGCGCAGTCCGAGAATTCCCGGTGCCCCGCCGCGGTGGTCTACTGGCTAAGGTACTCGGCTGCAGACCCGCAGGGCGCGGGTTCGAATCCCGGCTGCGGCGGCTGCATTTCCGATGGAGGCGGAAATGTTGTAGGCCCGTGTGCTCAGATTTGGGTGCACGTTAAAGAACCCCAGGTGGTCTAAATTTCCGGAGCCCTCCACTACGGCATCTCTCATAATCATATAGTGGTTTTGGGACGTTAAACCCCACATATCAATCAATCAATTCCCGGTTCCGCGTTCCACACAAGAAGTTCGCAGTTTTATTGGGCTCTGCTCATACTTCCGCCGCTTTGTCTTCAATTTCGCGGATATTGCTAGGCCCCTCACGAATCTCCTCAAAAAGAATGTGGCATTTTCTTGGGGAAGGAACCAAGAACATTCCTTTGCGTCGCTAATTACCGCCCTCACATCACCACCTGTGTTGGCTCATTTCGATTCAGTGGCTCGAACAAAGCTTCGCACCGATGCAAGCGGCCATGGCATTGGTGCTATACTCGCTCAGATACAGAATGGCACCAACCGTGTGATAGCCTACGCTAGCCGTCTTTTGTCGCAAGCGGAACAAAATTATTCGATCACTAAGCGGGGATGCTTAGCCCTCGTTTGGGCTATTGCGAAATTCCGTCCGTACTTATACGGACGTCCGTTCGCAGTCATCACGGACCATCATGCGCTTTGCTGGCTGTCGACGCTTAAGGACCCCACAGGAAGACTCGGCCAATGGGCACTTCGATTACAGGAGTACACGTTCTCGGTTGTTTACAAATCTGGAAAGCTGCACAGCGATGCTGACGGCTTATCCCGGCACCCTGTTGATCCACCTAGCTCCACTGATTTGGAATCCGATGCCTGTGTTTTAGCCATCACTGACTTTCTGAACGTGGCTGACGAACAGCGCCAAGATCCATCGCTGCTCACCATCATTGACCGCCTTCAATCGCGTTATGCTGACCCTTCTCTTAGCAGATACCTGCTTCAAGACAACGTTTTGTACCGCCGCAACTTACACCCCGACGGCGCCGAACTTTTACTCGTCGTACCGCATCACCTGCGAAAGGATGTTCTGCGACAATTCCACGACGCTCCAACTTCTGGACATCTAGGAGTCTCCAGAACTTATGACCGCATTCGACGACGAGTATTCTGGAAGGGTCTGTACCGCTCTGTTCGCCGTTACGTCGCATCTTGTGACCTCTGCCAGCGCCGAAAGAAGCCTACGACTCCCCCTGCCGGTCTACTTCAACCTATTGAAGTTCTAGCTGAGCCAATTTATCGAGTGGGGTTGGACTTGCTAGGCCCTTTTCCTACTTCTACAACTGGAAATAAATGGATTGCAGTGGCCACAGACTATGCCACTCGGTATGCAATCACTCGAGCGCAACAACCAGCTGCGCAACCGACGTTGCCGACTTCCTGCTGTACGACATTATTCTCCAGCACGGCGCTCCGACTCACCTGCTCACAGACCGTGGTCGCTACTTTCTATCTCGTGTGGTTGATGATCTACTCCGATCTTGTGCTACCCGTCACAACTTCACCACGTCTCACCACCCTCAGACTAACGGCCTTACGGAGCGACTAAACCGCACATTGACGGACATGCTTTCCATGTACGTATCTACCGACCACACTGATTGGGACATAGCTCTTCCGTTCGTAACCTTCGCCTATAACTCGTCGCGTCATGAAACAGCGGGCTACTCCCCTTTTTATCTACTCTACGGACGTCATCCCTTACTGCCCTTCGACACACTGCTTTCATCAGACCACCCATCCTCCACCTCGTACGCTCAGGATGCAATCACCCGTGCCCTCACGGCACGTGCGGTAGCGCGTGCTCGGTTATCGTCGTCGCAGACAGCACAGAAGTCTCTTTATGACCGTCGACATAGAGATGCCGTTTTAGATGCGGAGCATCTAATACTCGAGGCTTGTAGTGCGGCGCCGTCCGCAAGCTTCCTCCTCCTTCTTCCACCATCTGTGCATCCCTCCCTTCTCTACACACCGCGCGCGCTTCACTCCTCCACCATCTGTGCACCCTTCCTCCTCTACACACCGCGTTCGACATCTACAATTCTCCTGATTCTCCAGTGGACGCGCATGCGGCGTCACGCTTCGAGAACATTCAACAGCTGACAGTGCATGCGCCGTCGCGCTGTATATATACTCAAGGTCGGCGCTCGCTCGCTCAGTTGCCGCTCGTCGGTTGGTTTGTACGGCGCGTCGACGTCCAAGGTCGCGGTGAAATGAATTCCAACTAATCCACAAACACAATGATCGACGTCCCTTCGACCAGCGCCGCCCTTTCGCATACGTGTGTACGTGTTCATTCATTTAACACCCCCTCCTACAACCACGTTAACCAATTTCGCCATCGACCTAAGTAAGTCGCAATTTAACACCCCATTTCACAACCACGTTAACCAATTTAGCCATCGACCCAAGTAAGTCGCACTTTAACAACCCGTTAACCAATTATATGCTCCGCATCCTCCTCAGTGTTCCCCCGAGGGAAGCTGCGGGCAATTTTTTATCTGCGGGATCTCTTGTTCTCCTGTGCCTCCCATCTCGACGTGTTGGCCTCTGCGAGAAACTACTATCGCGATACGCTGGGCCCTACCGAGTCATTCGTCAGGTCACACCTGTGACCTACGAGATTGCCGCTACCACAAACTCATCAGCTGCTGCTCCCAGAACGGAAGTGGTCCACGTTTCTCGTCTCAAGCCCTACAACGCCGACTCGCTCATTTAACAGGCACCGAGACGGTGCCTTACGGGCCGGGGTGATAATACGTGTATGGAACTGTTGCACCGACACAGCTGAATTGGCACCCAAATGAAGAAGACGACAACGTGGTTGTAGTGGGTTGGACTCTGAAGTTTCTCCCGTTGGCCTGCTTGACAGTGCGCTCTCTAAGCCGTTAGCAAGACCAGCTCTCGGTGAATAAATCTTTCCCGTAAGAATATATGTGTTAATGGGACTATCGTAACTAATAAAAAAACTATTGCAGAATCTTTTAACAAGTTTTTTTGTTCAGTGTTTACTGATGACGATGGAAGTAAACCGTGTTCAAGAACGCTTCATGATATTCCACCAATAAGTGACCTTACAATCTCTGAGGAAGGAATCTTGTCTCTACTTTTTACCATAGATCCCAAAAAGACGCCTAGTATTGATAGCATACCTAACGCGTTCCTTGTGAGGTACGCTGAATGGTGCTCGAAGTTTTTGTGCAACATTTTTCAAAAGTCACTGTCACAGCGTGCGCTTCCAGATGACTGGAAATCCGGAAAAATTATCCCTATACCCAAACCACCTAACACTTCTCTCGTCTCCGCCTATAGACCGAATACCCTGCTTTGCTCATGCGCGAAGGTATTAGAACATATTATATTCAAGCACCTCTCAGTTTTTCTCGAGGAAAATAATTTAATCAATGACCGACAACACAGCTTTCGAAAAGGATTCTCAACCGTAACACAAATGTTGGAAACCGTTCATGACATTGCAGCTATTCTAGATAGACAAGGCCAGGTTGACATGATTTTCCTAGACTTCAAAAAAGCATTTGATTGCGTGTCACACCCAAAACTTCTCGCGAAACTTAAACCTATACTAAAAAACAGTACGTTAACTTCACGGATTGAGGCCTACCTTTCTTATCGAAATCAAATAGTTTCTATAGATAACTTTCAGTCTGATTGACGACAAGTGAAATCGAGAATCCCTCAGGGCTCTGTGCTTGGGCCACTTCTTTTTTTAATTTTTATAGACGACATTGACAATAACATCGCGGTTTCTAGTAAGTTATTTGCAAATGATTGTATTCTCTATCAGGAAATACGTAGTGCAGACGACCAGGTTGGTTTTAAACGCAGCGTTAACAAAAATATCTTCTTGGTGTGCAGTGTGGCAAATGAAGATTAATGAAAAGAAAACGGTAGCTATGACCGTTACGCGCAAGCAGCTTCCATTGAAACACTCATATTCCATTAATGGTCAAAAACTATCGTTTGTTAAAACTTCTAAATAATTTGGGGTTGTATTAAGTGCAGATTTTAGGTGGAATGAGCATGTTTCCTACATGGAAAAGAAAGCTTTACAAAAACTAGCATTTCTAAGACGTTCTTTGCGCAAATCTACCCACAAATTAAAATAATTGCGTATAAAACGTTTATCCGCCCAATCCTCGAGTATTCATCTGTAGTTTGAGACCCTCATAGCCAAGTAAATAATAAAACACTTAAAATGATTCTAAGAAAAGCAATCCAATTTGTATATAATCGCTACAGTGCTCTGACGTCACCTAGTGAACTGTTAAAAAAGCTGACTTGGATACTTTGCAGGCAAGACGGCAACACGATCGATTGAAGTACATGTTTCTACTTTACCACTACAAGTTACGCATAGACAAGCACGCCTACATAAAAACGGTTCACCGACGATCAACTCGTTCCGAGCATCCAAAAAAACTGAAGGAATATTTCTGTCAAACAGAAGCCTTTAAAACACTTTTTTTCCGCGCACTGTCACTAATTAGAATGCTCTTTCTGCCGATCTGGTGAACTGCAAAACCGTTCAGTCGTTCATAGAGAAACTTAAACACCAGCAACCCACCTGACATTGATCTTGCTTTGCGCTTCGCCCTTTATTTTTCCACTGCGTATCCTGAACAGGCTTCTATTTATGTTCCACTTTTTATCACTTTTTTCATATCAATGCATTGTATTTTTGAAATATAGCGATTTTTGAATCGTTATATAATATTTGTTTCTTAGTTCTGTATGAGCATATGTTTGTCATCAGTTTTTTTTTGTATGTGTACGCGTAAACCACTACAATTGTGTAAGTACTGGCGTTTTACTTTGATGTACTAGTTCTTCATGGTGTAAGCTATACGTGATGTGTTTCCTTTTCTGTTGTATCTTCATACTTGTTTCCTTTTTTGTATCACCCACCCCTGCCTAAGGCCTCATGTGTGAGGCTGGCAGTACTTCGGAAATAAATAACAGCTCGATCATGTTGTGTTCTCGTCAACTTACACATCCCTCATGTGGTACGAGAACCACGAGGACATGTTCACGACTTGAGAATGTTTTCTTGAAGAAGTGAGAAGTGTTTCGGTGATTCGGACACAAAGAAGAAACGCGTGAAGCAGACGTTGTCTCAGAGGGCACAGCTTCCAGGAGAAACATGTACGTCATACATTGAAGAAATACCGAAGCTGTGCAAGATCGTGAATGGGAGAATGTCTGAAGAAGACAAGGTTGGACACATTATCAAGGGTATAGCCGAAGGCGTGTACACTTTCTTAATTGGGAATGACTGCTTAAACTCCGTGTCCGACGTGATGAAGTACTGTCGTACCTTTGAATCCCTCAAGATGCGACAAATTTCTCCGAAATTCGGCCACCTATACAACGTCCTCACTATGACTAGTGTTGAAACAGTGCCACCTTCCGATCTTGCTTTGACGATACGGCAGATTGTCAGAAAAGAGCTGTTTCGACGTCAGCAGACCTATCTTCGCCCCCCCATTTTTCAGGATGTCTACGTAAACGAACCAGAACGTGTGCGGACTCCTGTTTTTCTTCCACCATGACAACCATCGATCAACGCAGCAGACGCTTATGAATATCAAGGCACACGGCAGGCTCGATTCCCCCGTCAACCACCTCCCAACTACGAACGAAGTTTTCGCCCACCTGTTCACCCAACATCGCCTGCCTACAGTGCCCCTGAAGGGCGGCACAACTATCACATGCCTTCCGAGAGGAGTCGTTACTCTGAGCAGCCACGTGCCCCTCGACCGATTCCGGTATGCTACAACTGTGGCGTCCCGGGTCATATTGCACGTTTTTGTGACCACCGCCCATATCAGCGACAGTCTTGGCACATGTCTCACCAACCTTTCGACCGTCCACACTCCACGTCACGGAAACCACGAGCACCTACCGGGTCACGCTACCCCTCGCCGGCCTCTGATCGAAGTTTCACGCCATCACCAGCTCCCCGTGCTCCACGATCGCCATCACCACGGCGACGCGCACGTACACCGCCGCCGGAAAACTAGTCGGTGCGGCCAGTGGAGGTGAGGCCGCGAGATCACAGGTGATATGTACAGATTTACCCCCGTAAGCGTTTACGTTGAAGAACAAAGTTCATGCAGTTGTCGATGTATTTGCTACTATGGCACTTGTGGATACAGGTGCGACAGTTTCGGTGATGAGTGTAAATATTAAGAACCTGCTAGGACCAAAAGTGATGTTTTGCCTGAACCGTGGGGGGACATTTCGTGGTGTAAGTGGTGACGTGTTGTGTCTGGTGGGATATTGTACTGTGGACGTCTAGCTGTGTAGCAAGGTGTTTTGCACAGAGTTTGCGGTTATTCCGTGGTCTACACATGACGTTATCTTGGGCATTGACTTCTTGTTTGAGTGTGGGGCAACTGTAGACTGCAGAAGTGGGCATCTTTCTATACACGGTACTTTCCCAACGGTGCTCTTGGAAAATTTATGTCCGGAGGAATCCATCTTTTTCGTCTCCGTAGATACAGTCGTTCCTGCATTTTCCGCTGTGTGTGTTACCGTGACATGTTTCAGCAACAACTGTGGCACGTTTCACGCCACGCTTGAACTGATTCCCTTGGCATGCCTCAAAAAACATTCTCATTCCCCATTGTACAGTCTCAGTCGTTGATGGACGGGCAGGTGTGTGGACAATGAACAGTTACATGGAGCCTGCAATTCTGCCAGGTGGCATGAAACTTGCAGTATGTAGACCCGTGTCACGTACGACGCTGGTTGCGCTTGTTGATGCTACAAGCCAAAAATGAACATATAGGCTTAGAAGGTTCAGAAGATGTCCAATTGCTACAAATAGTCAGCCTGTCACTTGATCAAAGCGAACTCATACACTGCTCGACGTTCTATCAAAGCACTCGAAAGTGTTCGATTTTTCTAACTACAGCTAAAGGCCCTTAATCCCAGCGTGCCGGATACGTCATCAGATCCACACCAAGTCGGCGCATCCCATTAGGCAGAAACCTTACCGAGTGGCACCATCGGAGTGCAAGAACATCACTGAGCAAGTCCAAGAAATGCTGGAAAAGGGAATAATACAGGAATCGGCAAGTCCGCGCGCTGCTCCCGTCAACCTAGTGAGGAAAAAGGATGGTACGTGGAGATTTTGCGTTGAAAACCGCCGACTGAATTCTGTTACCAAGAAAGACGTCTATCCACTGCCGCGCATTGATTACGCTCTTGACTGCCTGCATTTCATCTGGCGACCTGAGATCAGGTTACTGGCAAATTCCGATGCACGCAGCTGACAAAGAAAAGATGGCATTCGTTACGACCGACGGACTTTACGAGTTCAAAGTTATGTCTTTCTGATTATGCAGTGCTCCTGCGACATTCGAAAGATTTATGGACTCCATCTTGCGTGGTTTAAAATGGCATATATGCATGTGTTACCTTGATGATGTCGTAATTTTTGACGTACGTTTGAGGAGCACAACACTCGCCTAGAGCTCGTGCTCAGCTGCATTGAAAAAGCTGGCCTTGTATTGAATTCAAAAAAGTGTCACTTTGGTGAGCGACAGACATAGGTGTTAGGACATCTCGTCAAAAAATATGGCATTAGACCTGACCCACAAAAGACAGTGGCCGTTCAATCGTTCGAGCGTCCTAAATCTGTGAAACAACTGGATAGCTTTATCGGGCTCTGCTCGTATTTCCGCCGGTTCGTACCCGAGTTTACGGATGTCGTTCACCCCCTGACGAGCCTTCTACGCAAGAACAGCCCATTTCTGTGGACCTCCGAGTGTGATGCCGCTTTTCACAAGCTGGAGTGTTTGTTAACTTCGCAGCCCATACTTCGGCACTTCAATCCTTTGCGGCCACGGAAATTCGCACAGACGCAAGTGGCATCGGTATCGATGCCGTTCTCGTTCAACGTTCTGGCAAGAAGGAACGCGTTGTGGCGTACGCAAGTCGTTCTTTAAACAAGCCTGAACGCAACTACACAATGACTGAACAGGAATGCCTAGCGGTAGTCTTTCCCGTGCAACGGTTTCGCTCATACATCTATGGTCGCCCATTCACTATCATCACAGATCACCATTCCCTGTGTTGACTGGTCAACCATCGTGACTCATCTGGCCACCTCGCATGATGGGCCATTCGTATGCAAGAACATGTCTTTACCATTTCATACAAGACTGGCCGGCCACACGCTGATGCGGATTGCCTCTCCAGAATGCCGCTACCATCGACAGATTGTGAAGGTCATAACTTTGACCACCTTATCGCTTCTCTGTCGTCTGGCTTTCCCAATGCCTTGACTTTCACCGCTGAGCAGCGTAATGACCCAAGCTTGAAAGTTTTCTTCTCTGGAGCGAGATATTCATTAAGCGAAGGTCGATTCTGCGTCTGAAATGGTCTTCTTTACCAGAGAAACTTGTCCACGACGGGCGCCCGCTTTCTGCTAGTTGTTCCTGCGTCCCTCCAAACGTCTGTTCGGCGTCTCACGCATGATGACCCCACCTCTAGACATCTAGGCACCGCACAAACACTTAGTCGCACGAAAGAACGTTTCTATTGGCCGAAAATGAGCAAGACAATTAAGAACTACGTGGCCAGCTGTATGCAGTGCCAGAGCCACAAGCAGCCATCCTCGGGCCCAGTTGGTCACCTGCAACCTGTATAGCCTCCCGATTCCCCTTTTGAAAATGTCAGCATTGATCTGATGGGACCATTTCCACGCTCCTCAAAAGGTAATCAGTGTATATTTGTATGCGCCTACTACCTAATGCGGTACTGCGAGGCGGCTGCCTTATGCACCGCCACGGCAGTCCAGGTTTCGGAGTTCGTGTTGCATTCAGTCATCCTTCAACATGGACCTCCTCGCGTGATAAGTGACCGTGGACGACAATTTACCGCTGATATTGTCGAATCGTTACTTCGTTTGTGTGCCTACAAGTTCCGACACTCAACTGCGTATCATCCCCAAACTAACGGCCTCACCGAGCGGCCAAACCGAACGTTGATCAACATGTTTTCAATGTACGTCGTCTCCGGCCACAAAAACTGGGATGAAGTTTTGCCATTCGTCACGTACGCCTTCAACACGTCGAAACATGAAACGACAGGCTACAGCCCTTTCTATCTTCTCTTTGCTCGCTCACCTCGACATACGCAGGACACTATCTTTCCTTTTGTCGTCCATGACAATTTAACAAATGCGGAAACTTTGTGTCGTGCGGAAGAGACACGTCGACTTGCCTGCTTACGTACACTGGCAGCGCAAGAGTACTTCAATACTCGCTACGACAGTCAACACAAGCATGTAACCTATGCCCTGGTGATCTAGTGCGGGTGTGGACCCTAATACGCAGACGTGGCTTGAGCCAAAAGCTACTTTCACACTACGCCGGTCCTTTCGTGATACTTCATCGTCTCAATGAGGTCAACTATGAAATTGCACGTGTCACCACCAGTGGCCGACTTTCATGCAAGTCAGAGGTGACGCATGTTGCCCGCCTGAAGCCGTTTCCATGAAAGATACAAGAATGACTCGCCCTGAGAGCTTCGTCTGAGACCGGAGGAATGATAAGAAGTATCACTACCAGGAAAAACAAGGGAAGCGCAGGTAGAGAATGAAGACGACATTGCCTCCACTGCGATCCCTCTGAGTGAGTACGAACCATGGCGATAAAGATCATCATCATTATACTGTGATCGCGGACTCAGGGTTCATTAGGAAACCCCCAATAAGTTACCTTGCCTTGTGTAACTATATATATATATATATATATATATATTCATATAATATTTAGATATAAGAGAAAATAATGCCAATGAATGTACAGGGGAAGTTAATAGAACCAATGTAATTTAAAAAGGACGAAAGAAAAGTGGTTGAAAAAATAACTTGTCGTGGCAAGTTGTTTTCCCCCAATTTTATTTCTTGTTATTTAGATTACATTGGTTCTAATACCTTCCTCTATGCATCCCTTGGCATTATTGTCTGTTAGATGTCAATATTATAGTGTCAAAACACAGAAAAACGAGCCCTTAGGGATACACTTTTTTTCCTTATATATATATTGTAAAGAAGAGAAAGTGTTCCGGCGCACAGGCAGCAGGCTCGAGTGTGCAGCAGTGGCTCGAGCCACTGATGCACACTCCAGAATTTTATCCGAATTCGAGAATCATATCCAATTCCAGAATTATATCCGTCCCCGATGAGGTGCCTTTTACCTCTGTCTGTGAACCAGCTGTCGTCTCAGCGCCTGACTCAACGTCGGCAAACATATTTAAACCATTCATCGCTGCAGATCTGACATCTTTGCAGCGTTCACAACTCCTCACCATTCTTGGCAGCTACCGCCATTCTTTCGACGTTGAACAGCCATCTCTCGGCTGTGCCTTAGCAGTAGAACACCACATCGACACTGCGTCCCACTCACCACTGCGACAACGACCATATTGCGTGTCCGCAATATGGTCCGCAATATAAGTAGACGACATGCTTCGCAAAGGCATCATTCGACCTTCACAGAGCCCATGGGAGTCTCAGGTGGTTCTCGTCAAAAAAAAAGACGGTTCTATTCGTTTCTGTGTCGATTTCCGGCGATTGAACAAGATCACGCTGAAGGATGTCTATCCACTACCGCGCATTGACGATGCTTTGGACAGCTTGCAGGGTGCCGAGTTCTTTTCCTAGTTGGACTTGCGGTAAGGCTACTGGCAGGTGCCTATGGCGGAGGCCGATCGCCCCAAAACCGCTTTGGTCACGGCAGACGGTTTATATGAATTCACCGTTATGCCCTTCGGACATTTCAATGCCCCTGCAACGTTCGAACGAATGATGGACAACATCCTGCGTGGAATAAAATGGAAGATATGCTTGTGTTACCTCAATGATATGGTGGTCTTCGCCCCTAACTTTGACACACACTTACGTCGCCTTCAGCACGTCCTTACTTGCTTAACTAACGCCGGTTTGCAATAAAACCTGAAAAAATGTCGATTTGTCATGCGTCAACTGAACATTTTGGGCCACGTTGTTTCCAAGGAAGGCATCCTCCCGGATCCCGAGAAATTGCGAGCTGTTACGGCGTTTTTCTAAACCTGCCACCATCAAAGAACTTCGAAGTTTCATCGGCTTGTGTTCGTATTTCCGGCGATTCGTCCGAAACTTCGCGTCTATTATATCACCTCTCACGCAACTTCTCAGCAGCTGTAAAGACCTCTTATCCTGGTCCCCTGCCTGCGATGAGGCTTTCACCACCTTGCAACGGCTTCTCACGACGCCACCCATTCTACGCCGTTTCGATCCTGAAGCTCCAACTGAAATCCACACCGACGCCAGTGGTGTAGGGCTGGGTGCTGTGCTCGCACAGCGTAAACCGGAACATCAGGAATACGTCGTGGCAGACGCTAGTCGCGCACTTACTAAGGCTGAGAGCACCTACAGCGTCACAGAAAAGGAGTGCTTGGCCATTGTGTGGGCCCTTGGAAAGTTTCGCCCATATCTATATGGTCGTTCTTTTGACGTCGTGACCGACCACGACGCGTTGTGCTGGCTTTCGACGTTAAAAGACCCATCTGGCCGCCTCGCTCGCTGGGCGTTGAAAATTCAAGATTACGACATACGCGTGGTTTATCGGTCAGATCGGAAGCATGCTGACGCCGACGCCCTTTCCCGTTCCCCCCTGTCCCAGAATGCCACAGCTGACTCCGCTTGTGATTCCACATTGTCATCGCTTGACTGTGACACCATTGCTATCGAACAACGCAATGGCCCGTGGACTGCGTCTCTCGTCAATCATCTCTCGACACTTCTGAACTCCCTAAGACGCGAACGCTTCGGCGCCAAGTTCCATACTTCTCGATACGTGACACGCTTCTCTATCTACGCAACTACGCACCAGAGGGAAGCAAGTGGCTGCTTGTCGTTCCACGAACCCTGAGGTCGCAGATTTGTTCCTCTTTCCACGCTGACCCACAATGTGGCCACGCAGGAGTCTTCAAGACCTACGAAAGGCTTCGACATCGCTACTACTGGCGTGGTATGTATACCTTCGTCCCCAACTTCGTCCGCTCTTGTGCCGAATGTCAGCGCCGAAAATCTCCACCACACGCCTCCGCCGGTGAACTGCAGCCTTTACCATGCCCTTCCCAACCCTTCGAACGGGTTGGAATAGATATTTATGGGCCACTTCCATTGACTTCGACTGGCAACAGGTGAATAATAGTTGCTATCGACCACCTAACGCGCGATGCTGAGACCGCTTCTCTTCAAACGGCTACCGCACAGGAGGTTGCCACTTTCCTACTGCGTCATTTTGTGTTGCATCATGGAGGCCCTCAAGAGCACCTCAGTAACCGCGGCTGCGCCTTCTTGTCCGAGGTCATTGAAAAATTGCTCGCTAAGTGCGCTATTGTTCATCGCACATGTACCGCTTCCCACCCTCAAACCAGTGGGGCTACCGAGCGCTTTAAGCGTACTCTCGGTGGCATGCTATCTATGTATGTGACGCCTGACCACTCTAACTGGGACTTTGGCTTCCCATTCATTACATACGCCTATAATACGGCAACGCAAGCGACAACAGGCTTCTCCCCTTTTTACCTCCTCTATGGCCGTCACCCCTCCCACACCATTGACACCATTTTGCCCTATTGACCGGACGCGTCCGAGTGCCTACCAATCTTGGACGCCGCCAGACACACAGAAGAATGCCGCCAGTTAGCTCGTCGCTTTACCTGCGATGACCAAAACAGGCAAAAAGCAATTCTAGATGCCCAGACTTCAACTCCTGTTTTTATTCCGGGTGCTCTTGTATAGCTGTCAGTGCCGCATCGCACACCTGGGCTCTCTTCCAAACTTCTGCCAAAGTATGATGGGCCATATCGTATTCTCGAACAAACTTCACCGGTTAAACTACCTCATTGAGCCTCTTACGCCACCATCAGACTTGCGACGTCGCAAACGCGAGGTTGTACACGTCCAGAGGCTCAAGCAGTACCACGGTTCAACCCCGCCTGCACAGTACTAGGTCGCCAGGATGGCTCCTTTTTTTCTCGGTGGGGCCATTGTAAAGAAGAGGAAGTACTCCGGCGCAGAGGCAGCAGCATCGAGTGTGCAGCAGTGGCTCGACCTCGGAAATTGCGGCTGGTGCGTCGCCTTCCAGCTTTCCAAGCATCAACCTTTCTGCTTAATAAATCTCCTTTATATATATTATATATATGTATATATATATATATATATATATATATATATTGTTACAAACTTCGAGATCCCTCAGAGGCGCCTGCGCAAGAAGGCGTTGGTGTGTAGCCACACCACCGACCTGAGCTAACGGGGGGGGGGGGGGTTTGGGTCCCTTCCATGACTAGCCGTGCGTGGCTTTGCCGTGTCCGGAGAAAAGGGGATCCTGGGGGGTTGAGCCGATGCTGGGTGATTGGACCTTTAAGGCCCCCCGGCCGAGGCAACACACCGCTTTGGCCCCGGCTTCACGTAGACGGCACCCCTGGGCTGACCCACCCAGGGGAAATCGGCAGTCGCCTTTTCATATCTCTCTCTGCCTACATCTTCGTCTTTATCTCTCACTATCTATCTGTCCTGTCTTCTAATCTCTTTTGTTTACTTCCATTTTTCCTGGCGGCAAGGGTTAACCCTGTGCAAATAGCCTACCTTGGTCTAGGCGCATTGGGCTATGGCAGTGTTGTACGGCTGACGTCAGCAAGCTTTCAGGCACCTGCAAACTTGCAGCGTCTCCTTGTTGGGCTCCGTGGTAGGTGGCCGCCAACGCTGCTGAACAAAAATAAGACCGGCATGCATGAAGCATTCCTTCTTCTGTCTGATCGTACCGGCCTAAAGCGGGTACGCACCGACGACATAAATTTCTTCAACTAGCCCAATAGAAACCTTTCCCCACTTCCAAGTCATTCACTGTGAAAAAACCGGAAAGCAAGCCAGGACCGTATCTCCTTTCGTAGTTGCCAGGTGTCTTACTGAAACTCTCGGGGCTGGATACAAAGTAACCAAAATGGCTAGCGGAGACCTTCTTCTCAAAATTCGGGACAAAGCAAAATTTGTAAAAACTAGACAGCCTCTCAACGTTTGATGATGTGCCGATCACCGTAACACCACACAGATCTATGAACATCACTCGCGGAGTGGTATCTGACGCAGACTTACTTGACCTGACCGAAACTGAAGTTTGGAAGGGTGGAGAAGAGCCAAAATGTCAATAATGTACAGATAATGATCATCAGAATAGATAATAAAGAATACCGACGAAACACCTAATACTCACGTTTGCATCCAGTAAACTACCAGATTCCATTCAAACAGGGCACACGAAGACATCTATCAGACCGTATATACCAAACCCTCGTCGTTGCTTCCAATGCCAGAGGTATGGGCCATGGCTCTAAAACCTATCGTGGTCGCCAGACCTGTGCACAATGTGTTGTCCTAAGGCCACGTGTCTGAGAACTGCAAACAACCGCCACACTGTGTAAACTGCGAAGGAAACCATGCCACATATTCACGCTCCTGCACATACTGGAAAAAGAAAAAGAAATAATTACATTAAAGGTGAAGGAGAACATATCATTTAAGGAAGCACGGCGAAGAGTCGCTCTATTCTATGGACCTACATACGCTGATGCGGCGCGTCAGGGGGCACCGCCACACCAGCCTTCACCATCCTTCGACCCGCGAATACGGAGCCGGCGGTTGTGGCACCTGCCCCCAAGGCGGCTGTAGCCCCAGGCTACACCGCCTACTCCCAACAGAGACCTGAGACTCGGGTCTGAAGGCCTCACCTCACTAGGCGAGGCGCGAAACTTGAACAGCCCGCACGTGCGGCGTCCAGTGCCTCCGAGGAGGCAATGGATACTTCGTACCTTTGGTGCCGAAAGAGCGGCGTGGCTCCTTGGAGCACGCCAAAAAAAACAAAAAAGCAGATAACAGGGCCTGGTGACGGCCCTGTTAAGGGAACTCAAATTCCCCGTCTAAACAGCCACTCGCTTTTCGTACACACAGCACTATTTTACATTCACCATGAACACTCAAAATATACAATGGAACGTCAGGGGCCTTCTCAGAAACCTTGACGACATCCAAGAACTCTTACATGAACACTCACCAAAAGTGCTGTGTGTACAAGAAACACACGTTAATTGAAAACACCACAATTTCTTCGTAAATACGTTATTTTCAAAAGGACCGTGATGATGCCATGACATCATCCGGAGGTGTTGCCATCATAGTGAATCAAGAATTGCATGCACACACTTACAACTCCAACATCCCTTGAGGCAGTGGCTGTTCGAGCGGTTCTTTTTGATAAACTGATCACAATCTGCACTATTTACATTCCTCCTAGCTATCAGCTGCAAAAACGTGATTTACACTCTTTAATGATGAACTTCCGGAGCCTTATGTTCTCCTTGGAGACTTTAATGCGCATAGCAGGCTATGGGGTGACTCTCGTTATGACGCGCGAGGTCGACTGATGAACAGTTTCTTCTCTCGTCGAGCGCGTGTCTCCTAAATAAAAGAACCAACCTATTATAATCTCGCAAATAACACCTACTCCTCCATAGACCTAAGCATAGTATCTCCATCTCTTGTGCCTCTACTCCAGTGGAAAGTCGTCAGTAATCTGTACGGAAGTGACCACTTCCCGTAGTTTTGAGCACAACTACAGTAACTGAGTGTCCACACCACGTGTTCCCAAGTGGCTCATAAACAGAGCCGACTGGGAACTTTTCTACCATCGCTTGTATAGGTTGAATGACATATGTACTTTAAGCATTGATTTGCTGTCACTACTTCACAGCGTTTTTTTATTGATGCTGCAACAAAATGCATCCCACAAACAAATGGACACCCTGGAAAACGGCGTGTGCCATGGTGGAACTCTGAATGCCGAAACGCGCGCAAACAGCAAAACAGAGCTTGGAGGCTGCTTCGGAACTCACCGACAGCCGAAAATCTTGACACCTTCAAGAAAATAAAGTCTCAAGGCAGGAGAACGCGTCGGCAGGCCAGAGAAAGCTGCAGAAGTTTTTGTCAGGGATCAATTCATACACACAGGAGGCTAAAGTCTGGAACATGGTCGGTAGGATAGCAGGAAAACAAGTACACACACTTCCACTCGTAAACACTCAGGGTGATACCTTGGAAGATCAGGCAAACTTCCTCGGTGCACACTTCGAACAGGTATCCAGCTCGTCCCACTATACTGACACTTTCCAAAAATACAGAACAAGAATAGAAAAGCAGAAACTCGAACACAAATCCACTAGATACGAGGCATATAACCAAGCTTTCAGTCTAGCTGAGCTCCGAACATCTCTAAACTCCTGCAGTACTTCTGCCCCAGGTTCTGACCGTGTGGTGTATGAAATGTTTAAAAACCTACCAGCCGAAACACAAAAACCTTACTTTGTTTGTACAATGCTATCTGGTTTTCTGGCACTATCCTACCTCCTGGAAAGAGGCTTTTATTCCCATTTTGAAAGAGGGCAAGGACCCTTCTTTAGCTTCAGTTATAGGCCTATTGCACTTACAAGCTGCTTGTGCAAAGTCTTCGAAAAATGATAAACTGCCGACTTGTACATATCCTGAAACAAACAATTTGCTCGACCCATTTCAGTGCGGGTTTCGAGAAAGTAGATCCACCACAGACCACCTTGTTCGTATCGAGGCACAGATCAGAGACGCCTTCGTCCATAAACAATATTTTCTCTCTGTGTTCCTCGATATCGAAAAGCTTATGATACAACATGGCGTTTTGGAATTCTAAGAGACCTGTCCCACCTTGGCGTGCGCGAAGAATGTTTCACATAATCGAAAGTTACCTGTCAAACCGGACATTCCGTGTCCGAGTGGGCACGGTTCTTTCCCAAACATTTGTCCAGGAAACAGGCGTGCCACAAGGTGGTGTACTTAGTTGCACACTTTTTATTATCAAAATGAATTCCTTGCACTTGTCCATCCCCCGCAATATGTTCTATTGTACATATGTCGACGACGTTCAGCTTGGCTTCAAGTCATGCAACTTGGCAATGTGTGAGCGGCAGGTTCAGTTAGGTTTAAACAAGGTCTCCAAATGGGCAGAGGAAAACGGATTCCGACTGAACCCACAAAAAAGCACGTGTGTCTTGTTCTCTCGAAAGAGAGGCATGCACTCGGAACCTGACATTCGACTGAACGGGCAACGTCTGTCTGTCAAAGCCGAGCATAAATTCTTAGGCTTAATCTTGGACAACAAGTTGACCTTCGTACCGCACATCAAGTATTTAAAAACAAAATGTTTAAAAGCCATGAATGTTTTAAAAGTGTTGTCACGTACTACGTGGGGTAGTGATAGGCAATGCCTCATGAACCTGTATAGAAGCCTCATTCGCACCCGCTTAGATTATGGGGCCGTTGTTTATCAGTCTGCAACTCAAAGTGCTTTGAAGATGCTGGACCCCGTGCACCATTTGGGCATCCGCCTTTCTACGGGTGCTTTTCGCACCAGCCCGTAGAAAGCCTTTATGTTGAGTCAAATGAGTGGTCGCTTCATCTGCAGAGAACTTACATGTCCTTTGTTTATTTTCTTAAGGTGAAAGCAGACAAGAAGCACCCCTCATACTCTACTATTAATGATTTGTCGAGCTCAATTCTGTTTCAAAACAGGCCTTCGATGAGGCAGCCCTTCTCAGTTCGCCTGAAGTGTCTAGCTGAGGAAACTGAGTCTCACTTGAACACAGTTTAATGGCTCCTGTAGCATACCCGCCACCGTGGCAGTGGCAGACTATAGACTGCGATGTGTCTTTCTAGAAGTTACAAAACATGCGCCTATTGCCCATATCCGAACATACTTCCTGGAACTTCAACACAAATACACACGTCCTGAGTTCTTTACAGATGCCTCCAAGTCTAACTCCTCTGTGTCCTACGCTGCTGTCGGCCATCCTTTTCGGATGCTGGCCCTCTACATCCAGGCACAAGTATCTTCACAGCGGAAGCTTACGCGATACTTGTGGCAGCTAAACACATCAAACAATTACAAATACAAAAAGCAGTAATTATACAGACTCCCTCAGTGTGGTAACGGCTCTGCACAGTCTTAAAAAACAAAAAACCCAGTCCTTGTCTCACTTTACTCCATTTTGTGCACACTCTACACACTCAAACAACATGTTTGTAGTGTGCTGGGTGCCAGGGCACCGTGAGATTCCAGGCAACGTGAGGGCGGATCAGCTCGCTGCATCCGTCCACAAAAGCACCGCCACTACACCCATATCAATCCCGCCCTTGATCTTAAGCCGTCTCTCAAACGAAACCTCAGGGACTACTGGCAGAGCAAGTGGGATACACACACACAAAACAAACTACACGTTATCAAGCCACACCTTGGCATTGGCTGCCAGTATCGAAATCGCGTCATACAGAGGTAACTAACGAGACTCAGGATAGGACACACATACACGACACACACACATCTTTTGTCCGGTGGCGATCCACCATTGTGTGACAGATGTGGTGAAGCATTAACAGTTCTTCACATTTTAATCCAGTGCAAACAATTGGACACTCTAAGAAAACAACACTTTCCATTACCCTACCGACAACATATACCTTTACACCATGCAATGTTCGTCGGTAGGGAACCGCTTTTTAGTCATAAATCATTGTTAGCGTTTTTAAAAGAAATTCATAGTTTTTCATAA
>WOVY01014882.1:0-21002 GCA_013436015.1 Rhipicephalus annulatus | reverse complement strand
AACATTAAGCTCCATTTTCTTAGCATCTTTCATAAAATGTGTGCTCTATTAATGATCTGTACAAACCTAAAAAAAAAAAAGGCACCATGCGCGAGTTTAAAATTTCATTTGTTTTCTCTGTTCTAAAGTTGTATACCAAGTTTTCATATTTCCTATTTATGCCATGGACATTATAGTATGTTGATAGGACTACAGTTGCATATATCTGTGTAAGGCTTTGAGATCTTTGTGTGCTCTTAAGGGGAGATGTGATTAAAAAAAAAGTTGCATTAATCTGTAGCCTTGGACAACGAAATTTTACTGCATAGATAGGCCCTTATGCTGATCTCATATATTGTAACTAGTTTTATAACAAGCTGAACAGTTTTCGTTTTGTGCCATTACAATGTAAATGTATAGTTAGTTTTGAACAACCTTTTTATGCTGCTAACTTTTGTGGTTCTAAAACATTAATGGCTACATAACCTGTAGAATGCAAATAACTATCAAGATGTGCATACAAGACACTTTAATGAACAAGAAAAATTGTAATGCGAGAATCTTTAGAACCCTCAGTACATACTAACTGCTTACTTTAAGTTCCTAATAATCATACAGGTGATATCAAATTTGAAAGAATATACTCGTTACCCTTCACATGTTAAGGAATACGTGCGCAGAATTTCATCTCGATCGAGCTCTCAGAAGTACCAAAAACATGATCTCCATACTCAAAAATGAATCTTGAGAAAAAACACATTTTAAAGGTATAACAGAGCGCTCATGCATGAGGAAAAGACTTGTTTTTCAAGATCCATCACGAGAGCTTGGCAATCATAGTTACGTAGAGCCTGTTTTAGTGAACTCAAGTGAAATGCAATGGCAAGCAGCCTGGTGAAATTTTCGAGGAAACTCTAGACAATGAGGTAGCCACTTTGTGCTCTGTAAAAGTGACTTTGACCTACATCTAGCCTAATTACAATCTTCCTTTCTTTTTTTTTTTTTGTCATGACACACGAAAAAAAAATGCCCATTGCCAATTTTTGACAAACTAGTTCTCAGTGCCAGGCACACTTAGAAGTGGTGCTTTGTGGCACAAAGGATGACACAGCAGCAACAGTGACCTGTAATTCCTGCAACTTCCCATCTAGCTGTGCCAAGTCATTGGTGTCCAAGAGCTGCTCCAGCTGCCGCTTGCTCTGGCTGAACTTGTCCAAGAGGTCCAGGTGCTGCTCGTGCTGAGGTCGCCCTTCTACGGCAGAGGACCCCATGATTGGCAGCAGCCACTCACTCCTCTACGCCCCAGGTCTTGTAGTCGTACGTTGCGTATGGCATTATTACCGACCGCATCAGAGGTCTTGTAGAATACTGGAAAGGTAAATGATGCAATGCAATGAATGATAGATACACAACTCCTCATGGATGGTGACTTTACTTTTTAAAATACCATTGGCAAGGCTGCAAAATGCCCAGAAATTGTGCATCAAGGAGCGGGCAGAACTGTCAAGAAGATGAGAAAGTTGAAGTGTGTACATGCACGTAGTCAGAGGAAGTTCACATAGTTCACATCCAACATTGGCAATAAGCAGACATCTTTCTGATATGTACGGGAAATCAGTGGTTTCGCTACACTGTTGGTGCCGAAACACGAGAAAGAACCAGGGACTTGTTCATGATACTGAACAACGTATGGGGAATCAGCCATTTTTGCTATAGGCACATCAAACCAGGAAGGTAAGCATATAAAGGGTAAGCATAACAACAGTGTTCATGTTTTTCAGATATGAAAATATCAATCAATCAATCAATCAAAGAACTTTATTTTCACTCAAAAACAAACATTTACAGTGAAAGAAGGTGGCTGGGAAAAAAGCTGTCCAATGACAGCTTGACAAAGCCCCAACCAGCAGCAGTAAAACGAGATGTTGCAGCACTTGATCTCAAAGAAGACAAAAAATAAATATGCAAAGAAAATGCTACACACTTTCTTTCATTTTACAGAAAGAGGAGCAAGGGCGAAAGGCCAGGTGGACGGACAGAGGCTCTTACTCCTTTGGGCATTCGGCATGCATACAAATGGTTTTGATGCATGTAAAACAATAAAACATCAGCATGTGCATAACTAAATGCAAACAGAGCAAATACAGCTTCGCATCATACGAAATACCTCTAGGCAAAAAAAAGCATTTACAAACACTTCATGAAACAATAGAATAAAATGCTTTATATAAAATAAAAATATCATGCAAGCACTTCATGAAACGAAATATATATCATGCAATACACCTCATGGAAAGAAAAAAAAACATATCATTCAAGCAGTTCAAAAACATGCACCCCAATGCATTAAATAATGAAGATTGAAACTGTAAATAATAAAAACAGTGAAAAAGCCATGTATAAACGGTGCATAACGATGTCATTGATAAGTTATCGCAGCATGCAAGAAAACGTTTTTTACATAATGTTTGAAACGGGGTGCGTAAAAGCCTATGTCATTCCTCAGAATGTTAATAACCCTGGTATTTGATATTATAAGTCCTGGCATCTGTGGTTAGTTGGCGTGAGCGGTGGCATTGTTGTTTGGTGGCGTAACTGATACCATGGAGATGAAATTGGTGTACTACTAATATGGAATCTCTGCTTTTTTTATAAGCAATAGTAATCTATAATAGTAAAGTTGATTTGCTTTCATCAATGAATGTTTATTGAAAAGATTGTGTGTTGGTAAGTCTCGCGGCCTACCATGATAGCTTCCGGAAACTATTACCTTTTTAGCAGTTTATTTAATTTGTAGTAATTTCTTGCAGTTGTTCCCCAGACTAATGCACAATAACTAAGTTTTGAGTAAAAAAAGACGTAGTACATTGCTTTTTTTAGTGGTAGTGGCATAAGACTATTAATTTTATATATAGAACCTCCTCCTTCGCTAAGGTCAATGCTGAGCATGACTTTCCCAAAAGAGATTTTCTTGAAACCATACACCCAAAAACCTTTGCGTTGCTACTCGTTCTATCTGCTTTCCTTTGAATAAACAGTAATATTAAGAGGCATTGGTTTATTTATTGGCTTAACTACTACATATTTAGTTTTTGTACCATTTAATTGAAGTTTGTTTAAGTTCAGCCAATCAGACAATAGATCTAAATAATCATTGATTTCTTTTTAAATCTGTCTTAGTAATGTGCTTGAAAAGAAAAGAGTAGTGTCATCTACATACATGACTATGTTCGGTGTAGGTGAAATGCTTAGGAGTTTGATAATGTATACCTATGTTAAATAATACTAGGCCCAGTATAGATCCCTGCGGTGCATCAGTTTCTATTTTAAGATGGGGAGAGGTCACCTGATTGAGAGCAATACTGAAAACAATCCCTTAAATAGCTTCACACGAGTTCTAATGCTGTGCCACATATCCTATCAGTGTGAAGTTTCAATAACAGTATTTCGCGATTTGCGGCTGTGTTCGGTGGCTTTTACTTGCTGGGATACTGATACAGCTTTGCACGTGGAGAGCGTCCCTTGGTGCTGTCTGCATTGTTGTGGCAGCCCACAACACAACAATACTTCCGACCTTGCCGACGCTTCCAGGGGGCTGCTGCTTCCATTGCAGAAAGGCAACTTCGCACAGCTAGCGTCTCGTTTTAGCGCGCCAAGCTGACAGCACGACGCCTTACCAACTGCAGAACGCGTTCCGCGTTTCGGCGAAACACGTTAACTCGCCTGTAACTTTGCCCGCGTCTCTCAAGTTTTCCGAAGCTTGCCGCCAGGGCCAGGCGCGGCGTTGTCGTCACTCCGCAAACTTGAGCTTGGGTTTTCTATACTGCGATGTGCTAATTGTAGCATACTTATTTAAAAATCATTCTAGTTGAGAGTTAATAACAGCCTCAAAAAGTTTTGAGAAGAGTGGTAGTATTGATATTGGCCGAAAATTGTTCACGAAGTGATCTGCACTCCCTTTGTGAATTGGGGAGACTTGGGCTATTTTAAGTTTGCTTAGGAAAATTCCATACTCAAACATTCCATCGATAATATGGGCTAGGACTGTGGATTTAATATCTGATGCATATTTTACGGGAGAGGCCAGTATAGCAGCTGCATTGCACTTAGAACTTCCGATTATCTCTTCAACTTCACTTCGATTCATAGGAAATAACAGAAGGGAATCGGGCACAGATTGTTTCATCTACAGGGAGTCTTAAAGGCCAACTCAGGCAATTTTTTTACCATGTCAGAATAATGGTGCTTTTATGTTCCTTAGACAGTCTTCTCACACACCCGATAACTGAAATGCTCAAAAAACTCGAAAATAATTTTAAATTACCGAAAAACTACACTACCGAAACCAATACACAACCGAGTTCGCTTGTACGTGTGACGTAAAGATTTGCCTGACGTTTCGAGAACCTGCCTGATTGCACACAATGCCCGCAAGGTGGCATTACTTGTCCATGCAGTCCGCAGCGATCGGCTAAAACAATTACGCTGTTATGATGAATCGTGTGTGGCTCACAATGATGCACGCCCACCAACACAGAAAAGGAGATCGCATGCTCATTCATGGAAGCGCCGGCCAAATCCACACAATCCATAGCAGACATGCAGACGCTGCAGTGACACACCACTTCGTACCTTCCGCCAGGCAAAACTCAACGTCACACACACAATCTTGCCATTAATACTGGCAAGCGAGGTGAGCATTTCGAGGCAAGCTATAAAATTCATTTGAAAAAATCTGCGAAACTCTCAAGCCTGCAATTTGGCATGAACGGGGCAATCGTGCAATTGAACGTACCCAGTGAATTTCATTGAGATCCATCGACCCCAAAAAATCGCCGAAGTTGGCCTTTAAATTTAACTTCAAGTATGCGTTACAATGTACAATGTGCAAATCTATACAAATATGCATGCACATATAATAGACATAGATATTGCAACAAAAATGCGCAAGCGTAAGGGATGCGGAAGAAGAAGAGTAGTGGAGCTGGCACTTGGACTGTGTGGTTGGGTGAATCGGACTAGGCCGCTCTCAGAAGTACGCTGCTCTTTCCCAACGCCTTTTCACCTCACCTGAAAATAAAGACATTCACTCGTAACAGTTTGGTGGAAGGTGCCGGGTACATCGATCTGGACGACCCAGCTCTACCAATTTTGCGACGGAGAAGACGCCTGGCAGGCTTGCGACCGCAGCTACCAAACATGGAGGACGCAGGAGCAGGCCATAACAACCTTGCCGCTGATGAGCAACACTCTCACCCGCCAGGACAAGCTGGCTGCAGCATGCCGGAACGTCAACCAAAGACCTTCTAGGGGCAGCCAGATGAGGATGTTGAGGATTGGCTCAAGCACTACCAAAGAGTGAGTCGCAGCAACCGCTGGAGCACTGCTAAGCAGCTCGAGAACGTGGTGTTTTTTCTCGTTGGCACTGCGTCTCTTTGGTTCGACAACCATGAGAGTGCATTAACCACATGGGACATTTTTGTGGACGAGCTGAAAAGGTGTTATGGCGACTCGAATGCTCAGCAGGCGGTCAAGCAAACACTTTCAAAAAAGGTCAGTCAGGCGGAGCAAACACTTTCACGCAGAGCTCAATTACCTGGCAAAACATGCACCACCTACATCAAGGCCATGTTGAAGCTTTGCGGAATCGTGAGTGCGACCATGTCTAATGAAGATAAGGTAGGTCATCTCCTCAAGAGAATCGCGGAAGATGTGTACAACTTTCTTATCACTAAGGAAGACCTACACGCAAGTTCCGACATAAGGAAACACTGCCGAGCATTTGAATCGCTAAAGAGGAGGAGAATCCTACTGAAATTCGGACGTCTTGACAATGTTCCCACGATTGTAAGTGTCAACCTTCTGTCGCAGGACATATCTTCGATTATAAGACGAGTGGTTAAGGGAGAACTTGCTCAACAGCAAGCTGTGGACACCGCCAGTGTTTGCCATCGGTGTGAATTCGACCAATGCCCCAATGCACCACCAGTACCTCGGATGCGTCAGGGCTACTTTGAGCCTCGCCCAAATTACACCGATTGGTTCGAACTAAGAAGTGAACGGCCACTCATAAACCAGAAATGCAGACAAGCTGCATCATGATGATTTACTCCTCAGCTGCCATCTCCCGGCTTTTATCAACCAACGAGGTCTACTTCACCGGGGACGACTAGACGCGACACCCATACTTGCTACGACTACGGGCTACCTGGACACATCGCTAGGTACTGCTACCGTCGCCAGCAGCAGGCTCCACAATTCAACGTGTACACGCCCCATGTGCCTGCTTGCGAGTCTCGACCATTTCAGAGCTCTTTCCAACGGCAACACGCAGCACGTGCAGACAAGCCTTGCTCCGACCGCAGCGTTACCCCACCACCAGCACGGCAACAGCAATCCCTGTCCTCGCTCGAGGACGCCACCACCACTGGGAAACTAACTGGTGCGACCGATGGAGGCGAGGCCGCAAAATCATCTTCCCCAAGACCCCCTTGCGTTGTAATGATTGAGAACAATGTGAGTGTTTTTGTAAACAACGTGAGTACTGTTGCATTAGTTGATCCCGGTGCTGCGGTTTCAATAATGAGCATGTCTTTTGAAAATCGCCTAGAGACGAAAGTAATGTTTGCTTAGAATCGAAGTTCTACGTTCCGCGGCATAGGGGGAGAAACGTTGAGCCCAGTTGGCATTTCTTCTGTTTTACTTTCTGTAGGAAATCAAACAATTAGAGCTGAACTAAGGGTGCATGCACGTGCGCCCCACGATGTTATTTTAGGTATCAATTTTTTTGCGTGAATGTGGTGCCATTCTGGATTGTGGTGGTGGTGGGATTTGTTTTCGCTCTGTGTTGCCCTCTTCATTGACAGCCCTCTGTGTTGCCCTCGTTCTGTGTTGCCCTCTTCATTGACCATTGACGACAGCTTGGACGTGTTTTCTGTGTTTCAAGACGTCTTTTTGGCCCTGCATACTACAATGTTCGTGCGTGTGAACTCTTCACGTTGTTGTGCAGGTTCTTGCTACGGTTTAGCCAAGCCGAACTTCAGTAACGCACTTACGAAAAAAGTTATTGTGCCTCGTTGCCTCGTGCTCGCCGTCGATGGTTGTGCCAATTTGTGGACTGTAACGATTTCTGTGCAGCCCATACCTCAGCCTGCAGGACTTAAATTGGCAAGCTTTCAAGAGCAAAGCACTCTTACCATCGGCAGCCATACAGAAACCCCACGCCAACTTGTACCCCAACTATTCTAGCAGCATTGACCGCATGATCAACAAGTCCTTTCCTTCAACTGAACAGTCTCTGCTGCAGGAGGTGCTCGCACGCTATGACTCTGTCTTTGACTCTGCCCTAGACGAGACGTCTACCGTTACGCCATCATCTTCACGTATGCAACACTGCATCTATAAAGGCCAAGCACCACCAATACGCCAAAAGCCCTATCGCGTATCGCCTTCCGAAAGGAAAGTCATCGCTGAGAAAGTTGAAGACATGCTAAAGAAGGGCGTCATACAGAAATCGTGTAGTCCGTGGGCAGCTCCTATCATTCTAGTCAGGAAGAAGGATAATTCATGGAGATTTTGCGTAGACTATCGCCGCCTAAATGCTGTCACAAAAAAAGACGTCTACCCATTCACGTAAAGATGACGCCGTGGACTGCCTGCATTCTGCCTCCTATTTTTCTTCTATTGACTTGCCTTTTGGGTATGGGCAAATTCCTATGCATCCCTCAGATAAAGAGAAGACGGCTTTCGTAACATCTGACGGTCTTTTTGAGTTTAACGTTTTGCGCTTCGGTTTGTACAATGCTCCAGTAACATTCGAGAGATTTATGGATACAGTACTCCGTGGACTAAAATGAGAAATTTGCATGTGCTATTAGATGACGTGATTATCTACAAAAAGACTTCAAGTGCATAACCACCGCCTGTCACTTGTGTTTGAATGCTTACATGAAGCTGGCCCTGTTTTAAACTAAAAAAAGTGCCATATTGGAGAACGTCAAGCCCTCGTATTAGGCTTTCTTATGGACAAAGAAGGCGTACGACCAGACCCACAGAAGACCTCAGTGGTTCGCAAATTTGAGCAACCTCGAACAGTGAAGGACCTGCGAAGTTTTCTGGGTCTGTCCTCATATTTCCGCCAACTTATTAAGAACTTCGCACAACTTGCCTCCCCACTGACGTTTCCTTCTTCATAAAGACACACCATACTTTTGGGATGATAAATGTGAGGCTGCATTTCAACATCTGAATGTTTTCGTTAACTTCAGGACCCATCCTGAAGCATTTTGATCCTGACGCTAGGTGTTGGTGCTGTGCTGGTCCAACTCTGCAACAGCTGTCAGCACGTCGTAACATATGCCAGTCGGACACTGACCAAAGCAGAGAAGAGCTACACTGTTACCGAGCTCGAGTGTTTAGCAGTCGTCTTCACCATTCAGAAGTTTCGACCATATTTACATGGCCACGAGTTCACAATAGTGACTGATCATCACTCACTATGCTGGCTTGTGAGACTTCGCGGCCCGTCTGGCCGGATGGCTCGTTGGGCTTTGCACCTCCAAGAGTACAGCTTTTCTGTAACCTATAAGAGCGAACGATGTCACATGGATGCTGACTGCTTATCCCGCCTTCCTTCAGTACACACCGACGCTGACGACAATGACATCGATTACTATTTATTTTCTGTTTTGTCCGACTTCCCGCATACCAGCAGCTTCAAACGTGAGCAACAGCGCGACCCTACCTTGAAACCCTTGCTCGAAGCTACACATAACTCCGTTGATAAGCACTTTACAATTTCGAATAGCTTGCTGTACAAAAACTGTTCAGCCGACGGCCTCGCGTTGCTTCTAGTGATGCTGAAAAGCCTGCGCCAAGTCGTCCTTCGTTCTATGCACGATGACATAACATCCGGTCATTTCAGTTTCACACATACGCTACGTCGACTACATGAGAGGTTCTACTGGCCGAAAATGTGGAAGACTACAAAACAGTACGCCGCCAGCTGTGCTATAATGTCAGCGCTACAAGCGATCCACCACTGCCCCGGCAGGTTATTTGCAGCCCATCCCTCCACCGACATCCCCTTTTGAAAAAGTTGGCATCGACTTGCTCGGACCCGTTTCTAAGACCACATCTGGCCACTGATATGTCATAGGGTGCGTGGATTATTTAACTCGTTATGCGGAAACGGGCGCACTGACATTGGCCACAGTAGCCGCTGTTTCCTCTTCTGTTATAACGGGTCACACTGCATTGTCATCAGTGACCGTGGATGGCAATTTATCGCCGATGTGGTTGAAAAAATTTTGTGCCTCAGTGGCTCCTCTTATCTCCACTCCACCCCTTACCCTCCGCAAACTAACGGTCTGACTGAGAGAACGAATTGAACTCTTACGAATATGCTATCGATGTACATTGATGCTGACCACAGGAACTGGGACGCCATCTTACCGTTTGTTACTTACGCATATAACAACGCCAAGCATGAAGTTACTAGGCATTCGCCTTTCTTTCTGCTTTAAGCACAAAGCCCACGTAGTTTTCTGGACACTCTCTTACCTTTTTCACATGAGGAAGATTTGTCCATCGCTCAGACGTTGTCTCGTGCTGAAGAAGCACGTCAACTAGCGCGCCTTCGAACATTCTCTCCTCAAGAACACAGCAAGAGTCGCTACGATGCCAAGCATATCCCCGTAGAGTTTTTTTTCTGGCTTCCCGGCTGCGGCGGCTGCATTTCCGATGGAGGCGGAAATGTTATAGGCCCGTGTGCTCAGATTTTGGTGCACGTTAAAGAACCCCAGGTGGTCTAAATTTCCGGAGCCCTCCACTACGGCGTCTCTCATAATCATATAGTGGTTTTGGGACGTTAAGCCCCACATATCAATCAATCAGTTTTTTTTCTGGCGACTATGTATGGCTGTGGACTCCTGTTCATAGAAAAAAATTGTACCGAAAGTTTCTAGCAAAATATTCCGACCCACTTGTGATAGTCGCTCGTCTCAGTGACGTGAATTACGTTGCCGCCCAAGTCACAGCCAATAACCAGCGTTCGCGCGTTACGCAAATTGTTCACGTAGCCCGCCTCAACCCTCAAATTTCTTTTTTTGTGTAGAATAAAACATCTATTCTTTGCATTTCAAAATAGTTTAATGTTGTTGGGATGATGTGACAGATGCATTGTGTTCCCATAGAATGTGCATGAGAATGGAACGTGCCAAAGTGGTTGATATCGGACGTGGTATGCAACTTCATTTTGTTTAGGGTTTGCGAGTTTTTTATCAAACACAAACAGAAAACATCACAGAAAATGGTATCTTAAGCAGAGTACTATGTGACAACCTATTAAACAGTCTGCTACACTGCAAGCTACATCTGTGGAATGTATTCTAAATACTGCACTGGCACAAGCCATACTTTCTTGAGACACATTCAATTTTTTCCGGAGTAGTGAACTGTGTCAATTATGGAAGCAGTGGCAACTTCTTTTTTATCATCTTCACTCCTCCTTTCTTGGCATCACAAAGGCAGTGCATGTACACAGTGAGCAATGTTACCACTGAGTGGTTACTATATCGCTAGGAATGCTCTGAATATACAAAAAAAACTTTTTTCTGGCTGCGCCGTAACGAAGGCACAGCTGAAGCTCACCTGTTGGTCCAGCTACTCTTTAAGAGCATGGTGCTGAGCTTTTGGGTCCATTCTTTTCATGGAATTGCCACACTGGCAGATTGTGTGCTAAAAGCTCTTGCTTTTACCATTGTAATTGTTTGGGCACTCCAAGCAGAGCCCCTTGTAAACAATCCAATGACACTTTGCCATGGATCGCTGATGTTTTGTCTCCAGCATGGGTATGCACTGATTTGCACCGCCTTGATAACTTATTTTCCTGATAACCGTGTTAAGGGAAAACAATGCTATCACCTTGTCTTTGTCACTACCAGTCGAATAGGTTCTGGGAGGAAGGAAAACTAGAGATAAAGTGGCATTTGGAGAGACATCTCCGTGACACACAACAATGACAGGTAGAGGCTTTTGTCTACTGTCACAATGTTTTATAGCTCAGCACCCCTCTCTTTTCTAAAGTGCCGATTGTCCTTGCATGAAAAAAGAGTGTCAACAAAATAGAAACCTTGCGGACAGTCGGGCGGCTGGAACCAGATTGCAAGTAGCTGCCAGTGCCACTCATTCATTGTGCTTTAACTCACATTTGTAGTGAAGACTTATGACAGCCCTGCAGGCTAGCCTGTAAAACTTCCTGCTGATATAGGGGCATGTTCCTTTGAGAAAGTACTCCTACAAGTGACCCAGTTTGTGCATGTTCAGGCTGGTCCTCCAACCTAGGGGATTGCTTCACAATGAAGTCTACAAGTGTCCTTGTGAGCAGAGGCATAATGTTGCATTTTTGAAAGAAATATACTTTCTTAGTGCGCAGGGAACGTTTAAGAAGGAAGAAAGGACAGAGAGGTAGGGAAGAGCGCTCTGTCCCATCTCTCTGCTCTTTCTTCTGAAACGGTCCCGGCGCACTAAGAAGGTATATTTCTTTCAAAAATGCAATACCAACCAGCCCAAGTAGCCACTCTTCTGCATAATGTTGAAGAAGAGGATGAGCTTGCTGTGACTTAAATCATGCACCCCACAAAGTAGCTGGCATAGCATATGCATGCCAGTGTTGTACCCACAAGTGCAGCCAAAATGCTGGGAAGATAGCTGTACCACGCATAGAGTGAAGACCGCAACAGTTCGAAGTGAGATGCAGGGCTTGTCAATCTCGGGAAGACCATAAAATAAAGGTGGTTTTCTTTTACTGGAATCGTGATTCATTCAACACAGTGAAAGCAAATGAGCGGAGCAAAGTAAACCAACTAAAAGCTAGGACTGGAGTGACAGCCTCCAGCCAACCAATCTCACCGGCGAAACCTGCTCCTCGACACCCTCACTACATTCCCAGTTGGTCGGTGAAAGGAGTTTAATACTACACATTGCCACTCCCGCTGTCACTGGCCCAGAAGAAAAAATAAAGATGATTCCATAACATCGTGAAATAAACTCATTTTTTTGTTACAGCTTTTTGGAAGTCTTACATAAAAAAACTGCACGAGTTCTTCTTTTGAGAGTCAGGACAAACTTTTTTTTTTTAATCCATTCATGTTAAGAAATATTGTAGGGTTTTGTCACATTGCAATAAAAGGACTGTTTTTATGATATCATTCAGGATTTAGCAGAGTAGAATAGATTTACAGAGAGTGGGAAACATACCTTCTAGACCAGGCTTGAAGTACTGGTACAACCAGTATCGACTCTCTGCAAAAAAAAAGGAGGATATATACCAAGCAAGATGTGCTGGGAAGTAAGGCACTCTAGTCAAACAGACTAAAAAATTAAGTTTGGAGAATTAGATCCTCATTCATTTCGGAATCATAGGGAATTAATCAAAAGAAAACAGCAAAAACTTAGTTTTGACTGCTGCACCAAAACAACACCATTTGAATGTCAGCACAATGCCACAAATTACAAGTTTTTCTTTTCATATCTTGATCACACTGGCTCAATGGAATATTTCCTGACTTGCTGTCTTAAGCCTCTCGCATCCTCACAATACTATATCCTCCACTTCAATACCTACTATATCCTTCTCTTCTACAATAATGATGCAAGCCCAAGCAGATTCTACCAAGGAGCTGTAACATCATGGCTTGGTGCAGAAACCCAGAGGCACCACATCCACTTACTCATGCATCACCAATCTAGTGTAACCCCAGGTAATCGAAATTTCCGGAGCACTCCACTGCGGCGTCTCTTATAATCGTATGGTGGTTTTTGGACGTTAAACCCCACATATCAATCAAATCAACCAATCAAGTGTGCCCTTGAGTCAACGGTAGTTCTGCAAGTGTTTAATACCAATTTGAAAGATAATTATTATTTAATCAAGTACCTGAGCCGATCCTCTCCTCTGGGTTGCTCATTTTATTTCACGTGCCTTTCGAGACCACTGGTGAGATCTTGTCCTCAAGGGATACGTTCAATCAGGTTGCACTTGCTCAATCCCCCCGAAGTCACTTCGCTAAGCTTTCTTTTTGACGAGTACACATTCTTGACGCGGCTGCAGTTATTTTCTGTGTACTTCACCTCTGTTCAATTTTATTCAGTTATTACACTATAAGACCATTCAGTTACGAGGCAAGGACGGAAGCAAACAGGAGAGAGGCAGGCAAACCAGGTCAGTCACACGCTAAAAATTGTCATGCGTGCAATCTTTAACGAGTGTTCTTGAAGAACAATGTACGAGTTGTGCAGCGATATCGTGGCCGACGCCTTCTGACAATAACTTTAAGGCATTCCCAAGACCGGACCGTGATCGGCTAGTTTAGTAGCATATGTTCAATTTTCCATCGCTTGATATTTCAAAATATGACCGATATATTGCGACAGCATCATCTTTACTTTCAATTTATGGCAGCATACGGCGGCGATCTTTTTTCTTCTATCAGCCAACCAGCAGGGTGCAAGTTCCATTAGACTGAGTTCAAGCTGGTTTCTGGAAGATGGAACGGTAAAGCTCTCATTTTGTCACTTTATTGGAGAGCCCCGCGAGCAAGACAGGAATCAAGCAGGGCAGTAACTCCTGTTACGGAAAGTCGAAGAGAACAGTATAAAAACACGCCTCTGTCTGAGAGTACAATCACTTCCTACCTTGAGATTGACTGAGGTGCCGGAAGTAACAGTAGCAGCCAGCAAGGGCACTACATTGTACTGCTGTCACTACGACCCAACCAGTGCCGAGGGATTGCACAATTCTTCTCCAAGCCCCGTCCTTCCGATGCATTTAACTAGGAGAGAGAGGGCACGGTTGGGTGACATACCAAACACCACCTACACATCCCGATACCCCAACAACGGCCGTCGAACTGGTAGGTGTTGAGTGGGCCGTCTCCGTGCCGATGATGCATGCTCCACGGTAGAGTGTACTAGAAGCGTTGAGTGGGGTTTAGGGACAGCGAGGGCAAAATAGACTTCAAGCGGGTAGACTTAACTAAAAGGAGGTTATCTGATTGGTGGCTAAAGTCAAGGCACGAGTGAAAATTAAACCCTTCACTGCGAAGTACGAATCCTCAGCTTCATTATTTAAAGGGAAAAAAAAGATAAATGTAATGGTTAATTCACTAAGTATTACGGCTAGGTGGCGTTAGCCGCCGCCCAATCTAAAGGGTACAGCCACATCTATCCATCCATTCATCCATCCGGCGAGACCGCGCCTTGCCGCCTGATCCATAGCCTCTTTTATAACTATGCCTGATCCTTTCCGCGTTGCCCGTAGCGGCGGCGCTGCAGTCGAATAGTACTAAAAGAGCCACGCGCAGGAACTGCTATGCGCTTCGGCGCCTCCAGCGCGTTTTTTTGATGCAGATTTCTTCGTATGGGCCCAAAGTTCATGTCTGACACATATTGTCATAACCCTTAAAGACTGAAACGCCAAAATACTAAATTTGAGCTTCGTAAAAGTCATTTTGAGAGATCGAAAATTATTTAGAAACGGCGTGCCTTATTCCGATATCTTCTGTCTTGACTCTTTCTTCGTTGGTTAGGCGTCTACAATACTCAGAATAACTGAGCCGACTTTTCGGAAGTTAGCTGTGCTCATAAAGCTGTGAGATGAAAAAAAAAAGTACCGCGGCCAACGCGAGCACAACCTTGAGGCCATAAGTAGAAAGGGGGGAGGAAGGGAATCTGGGAATCTGAGCCCCCTACACCAGGATTTTTTTTTCGTAATTTAACCATTCAGGTTATACTAAAATGTTCACATGCATTCACAGCGACCATAAATTGCTAAAGTTAGTCGTTCTGCTGCACACTCCATCCCCTCAAAAAAAAATATCCTGGATAGCGCTGCGTCAAGAGTTTACAGTTGGCGAAGCTGAATATAGCGTGTCTCTACATATGCGCACTGTAGATTTCACCTTTTCGACAGTATGAGCTAGTTCTCAAAGCTAATTCAAGTCTAACGGGACCGGACGATAAATGCACCGCGGAAAATAGCGCCTGTTCTAAGGGGCATTGCATGGATATTGTTAATGGGGCGACGAACTTGGGTGTATATATATATATATATATATATATATATATATATATATATATATATATATATATATATATATATATATATATATATATATATATATATGTGTGTGTGTGTGTGTGTGTGTGTGTGTGTGTGTGTGTGTGTATATATATATATAGTGGGAGTAATAATTCAATGGGCCAGTTAGTCTTCGTGAAGGTATGGGATATGGCACAACGGGAGCGTTGTCAACAAGGATAAATATATTTATTTTCAACAGTTTCGGGAGGGGTCCTCCCTTCATCAGGGGATGAGTTATCCGTTGTGTCATATCCCATATATATATATATATATATATATATATATATATATATATATATATATATATTGTGACGACGCGAGATTGACGAGCACACAAAGCGCCTCAAAGAAATACGATTTATCGATCGCAGGAAAACAGATGATGATGATGATGAATCCACAGACATGGCTCGTACCCACTCAGGGGGATTGGCCAAGAATCGATGATTTAATTAGGTAAGTTTTTTTTTATTTTTTTTAATACCGAAACCACCCACCAGAAAAAAAAGAATGAAAAATAAATAAATAAAGAAACCCTAGTCAGAATGAACGGAGTGCAATAGTTGCTTGTCACTCGTGCAGATAAGACAACTATTCATTACATTGAATAAGAATCAGGATAGTTAAACAATGCTCTTGTGTTCGTTAGAATTATTATGATTTTTTTGCATGATTAATAATCACGCAATTAAAAGTTTAATTCTTTTACTTTCAATCAGGTACTTGCAAACTGCGTAGAAAACGTTCTCGTGGCTGAAGCCCAGATCGCAAGCACCGAATGAAAGTATGTTTTCTGTAGATAAGTTCAACCGCAGGCTAGCAAATGGGAGGGCTAAGAATGTTTTCCTAAGCAATTTGTATCGGCGACATGATAAAAAATAGTGCTCTATTGTTTCCAATTCGGAACAAAAGTTGCATAGTGGTGATATCGCCAGACCAGCCCTATGTGAATAGAAATTTAACGGGGGGACACGACATCGAAATCTGGTTATTATGGTTTCCAACTGTTTTGTAGGACACCAATGACTTTTCCATGGAAATCTTAAATGAGAAAATTCTGGTGTTGACAATATTGCTTCCATAGCGTCTGCACTGAGCGCAAGCTTTCTGTATCTTGTCGCCGTTATAGTGGCCACTTCGGGAAGGACTGATAGTACTGGCCCTTCCAATGCTGCTCGTGCTAGAGTGTCGGCGATTTCATTTACTTCTAAGCCGCAATGACCGGGTACCCATACTAATTTCAGTAGCTGCAGCTGAGGAGGAACTAGCATAAGGACCGTCTTTAAGGCCATCGATTTTGCTGACGCCGTAATCGACGTACATACTGACAGGGAATCCGTAATTATGATCGCATTAGCGGCATTCAAAGGTAGCTTTCGCAGCGCTAGAACTATTGCCAACAGCTCAGCTTCAAAAACTGGGGTGAAATCCGGTAATCTTAATGAAAAAGACCAGTCAAGCGAATGTGAGTATATACCTACACCTGTCTTTTCATCCAATACTGAAGCATCTGTGGCTATAATGTTATTCGTTTCCGCGTGTGCAAGATAATCCTGCAGTCGGCTATTTAATACCCTATAGGATTGTAATTTGGGCTTAGAGGGAAAAATGTCATCGAATTCAATCTTAAGAATTTGATTTGTATCCTGCGCAGCAATCACATCTCGAATTTTTACATTTAACCTATCTAGTTGTTTCTGAACAAAAGCAATTTGAGGTGTTCGAAAGCGTGGCCAATGGGCAAGAAAAAAGCTGTCTGGGTCATTTATAAAATCATACTCAGATCGTCTTGGCGCATAGCTATAAAATTTCAGAAACGTCTGAACTGTTAGGATACGAAAACGGCAAGGCAATGTAGGTAATCGTGCTTCCTGATACAAAACATTGTTTCTTACAAACCTCGGTAGTCCTAGACACAATCTCAAGGCTTCTCGTTCCAGCATGACCAGAGGCTTTATTTTATAGGCAGGGCCACCTGAGAACAATACGCACCCGAATTCTAGGATTGGTCGCATATACATTTTATAGATCATCACCATTGTGCTTCTGCGTAGACCATATCGGCGGCTGCTCAGTCTACGAAGAATTCCTAAGGCGCGTTGTGCTTTAGATGCCATGCTTTCTATGTGAGGAGTCCAGTTTAGGTTGGCATTATAAGTTACTCCCAAATATTTAAGAGATTCCACCTGTGGAATGGGCTCTTGTTTATAACATATTGAAATTGAGATGGGATCGGATAACGGGAATATCAATACTGCACTCTTATTTACATTTAAGGTCATGCAGACTGCATCTAGCCATCTCTCCAGCATATTGACATATCTCTGTAGCGTTTGATATAAAGAATATATGTCACTATGTGCCGTGAAAAATGCAATATCGTCAGCATATACAAACACCTTCACGTCCTGGCAATGCGGTATAGTGCTCATTAGGATGTTAAATAGAACTGGCGATAATACAGCACCTAGGGGGACACCACGTGTTTGTTTGCACTTTGACGATGCGCAACCATCCTTAAAGCAATAAAACTCCCTTCCTCTCAGAAATTCCCTCACCCACGCCAATATGTATTTTGGGAGATTGTGGCTCTCTAATATGTCTAATAATACTGAATGTTCTACACTATCATATGCCTTAGCTATATCCAATGTCACTAGTGCCGCATGTTGTCTTTTTTGCGAGCAAGCTGAATGCGGCTTTCTAAATCTGCGTGTGCACACCAGATTGAACAATCTGTTCTGAAGCCAATTTGATTTGGATTAATATCGAATTTTCCTCCATCCATATTATAACTCTTTTATTAAGCACTCTTTCGATGAGCTTCACCATATTAGATGTAAGAGAAATGGGTCGAATGTTTTCTATGACATATCCGAATCCTTGTCTTTTTTGTATCGGCACTATTTTAGCTAATTTCCACTCATGCGGAATCCAGGCATATTTTACCGAATAATTTACAGTGTTTAGTAGGTCACATGGTGATAATTTGAATAATATTTTTATCATAGCAGTTGTGATTCCGTCCGGACCAGGAGCTGACGGGGGCAAACCTTGTATCACTTGTGCTAACTCTTCCTCTGTAACTTCAGTAACTTCAATCGTTGACGCTGGTTTTTGTGGATCGTAAGGCTTAGTTGATGTAAATCTACACTCCAGGCCTTTAGCCATGGTTTCTAAGGATTTCTTTGTTTCTTCCAAGGACATAATCTCAAACCCTATATTATTTTGAGATGGCATCATTTTACGTGATCTCATGAACCTAAACAGCGCCTTTTTGTTACAAGCTTTTGAAAGGTGATCATAATGTTTTCTATCATATTGTTCCTTAGCTAAAGAGACCGTGCGTTTGAAAATTGCAGCGTGATACTTGTAATCAGACCAGTTTTGAGGGCACTGGTTATACATAAGTTTTTTCCAAGCTGCCTTTCTTCGTCGGAAATCCCGGGCACAGTCCGAGTTCCACCACGGACTGTGGGTTGTGCTCTTTGCGGATTCCACAACGAATTCTGCATTTTTATATGTTCTTTTAATCAGTGCACTCAGTCTCATGGCTTTTGTATCTTCTTGCTCTTCAGAATGAGTTGCCAAAGCAGATTCTAAATCTTTCCTAAATTTGGTGTAATTAATAAACACTCGAGTCTGAGAGCCTGACATTATAACTTGGCAAGCAATCTCGAATAATATTGGCAAATGATCGCTGTTAGTTGCACAATCACACGCACTCCACGACAAACTAGTGAGTGATGAACTCACAAAGCTTAAATCTAAGGCTGAACGTGACCTATCACTAATGTAAGTGGGTGTTCTTGAATTCAGGCAATACAAGTTATTATCCGCTGTCCACTCCCACAATCTCTTACCGCATTGATCAGTTCGGAAACCCCAGCACGTGTGATGAGAATTGAAATCGCCGATTAGAATTTTATTTTGATAACTAGAAGTCACTGCAGCGTCTAAACATCGAGTATCTATTACACCTTTAGGAAAGTATGCATTCACCACCAAAAAAGGCATGCAGCCTGGTAAGGTTATTTCTAAGGCGAGAATTTCACTCTCAGGTGACATGAGCTTATACGCAATTTTTGCAGACTTATTCTAGTATTAATAAAAAATGCCAAACCTCCACCTTTCGATGGACGGTCTAGACGGAAAGATCTGAATCTATTTAATTGAAAAGACTGATGCATTGAAAGCCAAGTTCTTGCAGTGCAATAATATCTGGAGAAAATTTCGATGCCAAATATATTAGATCAGTTGCTGCAGAGTGAATTGATCGGCAATTCCAATGAAGAATTTTAAGTGACCCTATTTTTGCTCTAAAATAGCCTCAGCGATGGCCTTGTTTAGAATATTTTCTTTAAGAAAATCAGCTTTAGACAGGTTGATTCTTCTGGTACTTTTTGGTTTTTGAATCGACAGGTGCGATGCCTTTTTTGTATAAAGGGGATCTCGAGCGCTTTAGCGATCGGGGATCCATCTCCATTCGTCTGAGTCCTCCACTTTCTTGGTAAGCTCGCATTGAGATATGCTACCTTCCTCTACTGAATCTGCAGCTACCATAGGTTGCTGTGGCATATCGGAGCCATACTTCTTTGAAATTTTAGGGGAGTCACGAATGTGAAGGGCTTCCGTAGCCTGATGTGGCGTAGCAGAGTCATACTCCTTTGCAAACTCCGAGGAGTCACTAATGTTACGTGGTGCACTGTGGTTGTTTTCCGCTGTACCCAACATTTGAGCCATCTGGTTCGATAGAATCTGGGCCAAGGACTCACAAATATTCCCAGCGATGCGCTCCATTGCCTTCTCCACTGCCTTCTCAATCGCTTCCGCAATAGGGACAGAGAGAGCTTCTATTGTTGGCATATTACGAGCTGTAACACCGGCGTAGCCTTGTGTTCGTGCTTGTATTTCAATTGCTGCTTCCTTCCGTGAACACCGTCTGCGTTCTACTATCTCTGAGAATTTGCAGTTCACGTACCTGTGCCGAACAACTAGAGCTATCGGCCGCATGAGCTTCGCTACATAGGCAACACTTTTCTTATCACTCAGACAGTCGCCTAGAATTGTGACCTTCCCCGCATACCTTACACCCTGACCGCTGACCTACAACCATTTCATTGTGTGACCATAACCGCCAGCACTTTATGCATTGGAGCGGACGAGGAGAGAGCGGCTCTACTCTGTAAATTAAAGGCCAAGCCTTAATTTCTGATGGTAGGACTGATCCCGCAAAGGTCACAATTACAGACTTCAGTTGGTATTTTGTGTTATCAACCACCCGTCGCACATCGATAGACAGAAATAGCACCTGCTGGCGAAAACAGCTCTAGTACTTCGGAGGTGGCATGTTGGCATCGACCGCCACGCACTAGACCTCGCGGTACATGCTAAATGAGAAGGTATGAACGCGCTCACCGGCTGGATGCAAACGTTGAGCACTTTAGCAGATCTAGGACACAGGACTGGTCCGGCGAAAAGCACAGTATGCCTCCTCTGCCGAACTGGCGGACCTCCGTTATAGACTGGTATTGGGCCGTCACTGACCGTAATTCCGCCTGAATGATCTTCGGGTTTTTCATCCGAATGATGCCGTCATTGTTAGGGACTAGAGCCACTGGAACCGATGATATTCCGTTGCTCAAAAAAAGATCCACTGGCACCTCCTTTGGATCCGTAGAAGCAGACCAAAGAAAAGTCCCTGGCCCTGGCGAAGATAAGGGCATCTTGTCTTGTCTGAACTGTACAAAAACACTGATCAAACAACTATTGCAGTATAAGAAACGATGGTAGATCAATTAACCAACAACAGCTACTTAATTCTTGGCCACACCCCGAGAGCAGCTTCAACGGTGCTAGGCCCACTCGTCCGCGACGGATG
>WOVY01014881.1:0-20333 GCA_013436015.1 Rhipicephalus annulatus | reverse complement strand
CAGCGTCACTGCTCAACATAGGCCTCCCGCGTGGGATCCGCCTTCTTTACCGCCGATGGTGGTGTACATAATCGCGAATTACGTACCGAGGCTCGAAGTGGAGTTCACAAACCGCACTTGTGTCTTCGAGTGGCTTGTCCGCACGGTGTAAGTTATTCTCCCGCAGTCTTCCGAGTCTCTCATCCCTGGGGACGACGAACAGTGACAGTACGTAGCCGTCTGACATCCGGGCGCATAACAATGGTTCTGGCGACGTGGTGCCATTCCGCACTAAGTGTCGATGACCGCCAGGTGTTTTCACTATCAATCTACATTATTCACAACTATAAGAACTGAAAATGGAAAGTATGACAAAGCACTGCTCGGCCGTAAACCTGCAGCGACGACGACACACAGCCCCACAGAAGCGGAGTGAAAGGTGAAAACTCCCATTGCTGACGATGGTAGTCGCCGCCGCCGGGCACTCAAGAAAACGAAAACTCGATGAAATTTTTTGCGCCACGGCAACATACCCTCTCCCCGTAGAGTGGGCTCACTACCCATATTTTAAACACTATAGCCTAACTGCCGTTGCTGCGGAGAAGCCAGACGTGCGCTCTCGAAGCACTCGCATACTTGTCCGGGAAATTCGGTATATCCATTGTGCGCTCCAGTTTGTTCCTAAAACGTCAAATACACGTAATTCTTTATGCTTTCTGTCGGTAGTTCGACATAGCCAATAATTTGTTATATCCATATTCGTTATACGAGGTTTGACTGTGGTGGGAATTGAGGCTGGCCTGCTGACTTTGCGCGGCTTTGCCGCTTTTTCTGCGGTTCTCATTATCCGACATGACTCCCCTCCTCCACTGTCTACCGCGTTTGAGAGAGCGAGTAATGACGTTTACCTTTCTCACCCGAAGCGAATGCCGACTGTGGCGCCACGCGCGGAGTCTCCCTGAGGTTTTGCGCGCGTGCGTCGGAGTGAGTCAGAAATTTTTCGGGACAGCTTACGGTGAGCACGCATTCCCTTTTCCGTCCGTCGACTCCCATTGTTTTGGGGCTCCCCGAACGCTCACCTTTTGTTGCCCCTTTGCGTACGCTCGCCGAAGGGTGGTACGGTCTCCTTGTGCGTGCCAAGCTACGCCGACCCGTCTTCCTCCGAAGCAACGCGAGCGCCTTTGCCGTCACTCGAGCAACCGGGCCTTGGTCCCGGTGTCTCCGTGAATCACTTTTACTACGGAGACGTGCTCATGGACCCTGTGTAGTACTTTTCACCCATGGCGTTGAAAAGCCCATTTGCTTTCCCGCCGCGCCTTTGCAACGGCTGTACTGCATTTTGTGTTCCCACAGACAAGTGTTGCGACCTTCAGCAGTATCGGGTTTTCGCTACGGCGACGGTTAACGCGTCCACCGCGGCTCGCTGAAACCGGACCCCGCTAGTGGTCGTACTCCTCGGGATACGTGTCACTACAACTGTAAACATTTTTTTTTTGCACTTGAGGTTGAATTAGGTGCTGATATTTACAGAATAGGTAGTTCATGTGACATACAACCCAAAAATATGGTTTTCCAAAAACAGATTTTTCGCAATTTTTCTGTTCTCAATGGCCGCGTTTTCCCCGAAAATATCTCGTTTCAATTGCCCAAACTCGTGAACGCTTGTACGATCGCAGTCATTTTGGTATTGTGCACGAAAAGTGAAGTTATGAGTCCTCAAAGTTCAAAACTCGAGAAGACGATCATGAGGAACGTTCTCTTTTCGCATTTCACTCGCCTTCTGACGTCAAAGACCGCTTCTAATCACAGCGCGTGTCTCATACAAGCATACCGGCAATATCATCTCATGGTCTCTTTCACACAATACCTACCTTACAACTCTCTTTAAACCACGTGTGTAGGTATTTCCAGACGCTCCTACAGTCACACTGTGTAAGAAACACACCCAGCCTTTGAGTTTGGTCACTTTTCGGCTTGCAAACAAGACCAGTTATACGGAAACACCGGCGCCCGCCACATGTCTCTTTTTTTTTTGGCTCGCTAATAATGTGGCATGCTTTTGCAACCTTAACTCCTGCGGTACCATAGCCTCGTTTGCAGGACTAATTGTCATGTTCGTTGTTCTGAAAATGCGTCAATTACTAATAGGAATGACTCCTTTCTCAGACAGTATAAAAATGTTTTGCTGTTTTCTAGCGTTCACTCTTATGACCTACTACCACATCAATACTGCACGCTGCTAATTGCGTCAAACCAATCAAAAGTGAAATGTCTTGTTTCACATCACATGACATAACACAACTTTCCATACAAAATAGCTGACTTGTGTCGCCGTAGTTCGAAATCAAAGTAGTTTGTCCAGTGAATTAAAATTATAAGTGTCGATTTCGGTGTTACTATTTGGACTACGACATCTTCGTGTTTTCACAGCATAAGAAGAACTAATCAAATATACGTACTCAAATTGTGTCACAGCGCCCCTTAAAGATGTTTTTGACGGAACCACAGAGTGCCGCGGAACCCATTTTGAGAACCCGTGGGCTAAAACAGTGTTGTGGAAGCTCTAATGACCGTCATGGGCAAGCTGTGGCTCTGTAATCTTCTGTAGGTGATTTTATTTTGTTTTTCAATTTTGTAACAGTAACAGTGTCTAGTTATTAAGAGATTTTTACTCTAGCACAGTCGAAGTTTGTACGTATACTTCTTTACGTTACCGTGTTACCGGATACCGGATAGAATCTGCGCATGCGCCGTCTTTACGGAACGTGAACCTTTACGTAACGTAAACTACTCGCCGGATAGGCTTTACGTTCACGGCCCGGAGCAAGCCACCGAGTCAAGACAAGCCGAAGCAGAAGCGCAACGGCGAACATGTTTTTTTACATTCGCTCTGTCATCAGCGAAATCGATGTCTGGGCGCAAGCGATTCAGTCTCAGCGATGACATCGCTCTGGTAAAAGAGGTATTGTATGTAAATCCTTTCCTTGACCCTGCGAGGTGGCTGAAGATAGCCGATCGGCTCTCCGAGGTGCTTGGCAGGTACTTCTTCAACATTCGAGTGTCAGGGAAAGGCTTAAACTTAATCCTCCTGCGTTTTTTGCGAGACCAGAAGAAGAAAATTAAGAGGTAAGTGCGTCTCGTATTAAAACTTTGTTATGTACTGTTCTTTCCCATTGACAAAATTGTGATTACTGGCTCCGCAATAGCTCCGGTCAGAAGAGGAGCAGTCCGAGCTGGAGGACCTGCTGCAGCAAGCGGCTGACATAGCGCGCGAGTGCGGCTACACGCCACCGCCGTCAACGCACGACAGCTCGCCGAACGCGACGGCATTAAAAAAAGAGCTTCAGGAAACTCGGTCACCCGCCCGCCAGCGAAACGTCGCGTCGACAACAGGGAAGAAGATGCCCTGGCAGCCTACGCGGAGTTCACAGCGGGGGACGGTGTTGAGCCTGGTAAGAAATGTGCCGATTTCGCAATTCTTACTCGTACTCAACTGATAGTGAGCCGTACACTTGGCCTGCGTTGAATTTACAGGTGGTGTCATTTGATCAATTGCATGATACTACAGTGCTTCACCGGTTGAGTAAGTAAGAAGAGAGTATAACAAACTGGACAAATATTTGTAAACGTTTGCTTTCTGCACGATCATAGCAAAGCACAACCTCTGGAAGTTTTCTGTGTGAAATCTGAAGGCAGCAGCCATGCTTGCAGCACACTTTGCGGCCTGTTATGACTTAGTTAGGTGCTACCTGTGTGGCACAGTGGTATATTTTACCAGATAGGTGAGACAGAGATATAGCAATGTTTAATAAGATTCCCGGAAATGTTTGCTTGGTTGCCTAACTTGCTACTTCTGGTGTCAGGTGATTACCGTGATGTAAAAAAGGATCACATGTGCAAAAAGATATGTCTACTCACAAACACACACATGCTCAGAAAGAGTCGTGCAGAGAACCTTGAACATGAGTTATATCAAGTGGCAAATTGACAATGCTATAGACATGACATGCAGTCTGCTTGCACAACATGGGCAAATTGGAACATCTTCCTGCAAGCCTTCATCCTGCAGTAGATAGAAATTCTTATGAATATGCAATTGTTTTCTATGTTACATAATCATTTCACCAGTTACATAACATTTTTACTACGTCAGAGCTTGAACTATTCTGCCAAAGGTTGAGGAATAGCTGTCTCACCAAAGAAGGCTGTGATATGCCATTTAGTGTCTAGCAAAGATTAGAACAACATGTGGATTCAATGTCAGACAGATGTTGGGCTGAGGTACTGGCTAGATTTAAGGATCGAGCAACATATGAATGTGACAAATTTTTTTTCAAGGAATTAGGTGACACTTTTGCCTTCAACAGCTTTGCACAAGACTGAAATAGACTATTTGAAGTGTACCTGAAATAATTGTCTAGCTGGAGTTTGTAGATGTTTTTTTAACATGGTTCTCCATTTTTCTATAACTATTCTTATTATGTGTAACCTACTCATTATCTATAAGTACTTGTATTCCCTCTCTTTTGTTTCTTGTTCCTTGGTTTAGAGGCCCTTATGTTATAACAAATCAAATTTCTGCTGGCTATATTAAGTAGAGCTTAATAAAAATTTATGTTTTCTTCCTGACCAGCAGATGGTGCAAGCACGTCACAGGCGCAGACACTTTCTTATTCACTGTATGAGCCGGAGAACATAGAGATTCACATGGATCTGCCTGACTGTGGTGAGTGAAAATACACTGAGAAACACTAAAAGTTTTTCATTACACACGTGCTGAATACACTGTTGCATAAACTAGTGAATGCTGTAGCACGCATAATTGGGATAGTTGGTGTTAATTCATTTTAAGACAGGAAAATGCACGTACACGAACACACGGAAGAAATGGCAACACATGGACCCCTTAAAATAGTCCCTAAATAGTCATTTCCAGTCAGGTGAGCCTCTCAGCATGGCCCGAAATTACTTTCCATTATTTTTCTCTTGTCTCCTACCTGTCATTTTTAGCCTTGCAGTGGGTTTTTGAAGCTACTAAGGCAGCATAGGGGCTGGTTGATAGCTTGTGCATCACCCTGTGTTTTTGTCATTTTTTGGTCCATGTTATACCCGGGAGATCATAGAAAATTAGGTTTTTCAAGTAATTGCACTGGCACTAGTGAGCCCTAGCCTCTAGCATGTAAATAAGGCACTAGGAAGAGCCTGTATTTCTCATCAAAAGAGCTGCTGGATGACAGGAGTTATTGCCGATGTGTATTGGAAAGGAAAGCTGGGTTCAGCTCAAAGCACACAACACAGCTCTTATGTTGGTTCACTGTGATGTACAGAACTCGAAAACACCCGACGGCCTCATCCCAGCACCTGACCGCATCGCAACTGCTGCACCCCAGTCGGGCTCAAACCCCAACATCTAGCCCTTCAGATGTTGCTGCTGCAGGTTTGTAATCCCTAGTTTTGTTGGTGCATGCCTACAGGCTCAAATGATTTTCGTCATTAAGCTTTCACATCAACAAAAGCAACTTTAGGTGCAGCTATTAAGTCTAGGAAATCATTCAAGATGGCCTGAAAAATTCTATTTTGTGCTATGAAAGAAATACAGGGTCAGATTTTAGCTGTTGCTAACATTTGCACCAAATCCTTAATTAAATAATATGAGCTCAGCAAAGACATTGTTTTGTTTTTCGGTACAATATTTTTGTCCTATGCAATAATAAATTAATAAAAGAATAAGTACCTAATAAGTGTAAGTAGTTCAGTATGTTCAAAAACTAGTTGCATACTTTCATCATGGATCCACTTCTTTTAGTTGCCCTTGCTGCTTTTCTATCTTTGCTTTGTCTCCCTGAGAATAAGTCTGCTTATGTGCATTAGACTCAAGTAGCAGCCTCCTTCTGAACTTGTTTACTTGTGATCTCTTGGACTACCAGGCAATGCAACTGTGCAGGGAGCCCCCCTGATTCCCACACTGGTGAAACCAGACGGGTGGCCAACACTCGTGTGCCTCTGCAAGGTGTGTAAAAAAAAAAGAAAGCTTGGTCATATCAGTGTATCTTGTATTTTGCCTAGTAGAAAACAAGAGTATCATTCAAAATGCAGGTACGCAATTGTAATGAAGATGCTTGCTATTGAAGGCAAGAGTAAAAAAAGCACTTTAATTGTGTAGTAAATCTTTCTTTGGGAAAGCTTATTTCTCTGTCCCCTAAAATCTCCGAGTATATGGCTTTATCGCATCTTTAGTCTTGGCCAGGAAAGGAGACATGGGCAAAACTGGTGCCTCATGTGTCCTTTTATGTTAGGCAAATTTATGACGTGGCATGTGCTTAGGTGTGCCATTGTCTGGGTGCTGTTGTGACCTTCAATAGATCGACACTCTCAGGGACATGTGGCCACTCTCACTGTGAGAAATGTTTGATCACACGTAATCATCTTCCAGTCGGTTGCAATGATGTGAACTTGCAGTGAAGTCAAGGTGGCAATAAAAGGTGCTACTTTTTAGTGCAGTGAAGTGTTGCATATTACGATTGATATGAAGCATTTGCTGCACTAGGAGACTATGGAACTCTTCCAGTAAATATTCCAGAACTAAATTGTTAATAAAAATGTCATCACCTTTGCTCCGCTGCCAGAAAATATATAATGTGTGTAGCCAGAGAGCCTTTGCATTAACTTTAAAGAGCCATAGACATAGAGTAGGTCATCTTTGTTTTAAGATAATTTTTGGAAATTTGTGCATGATTTTTTAGCACAAGTCCATGCAGCTTTATGAGTAATACAGAACAAGCTCGTTAATTTGACCTCAATGAATTATTAAGAAAATTGGATGACTCGGGAGTTCTTTCTGGCCCCGGCCAGTATTTGTATAGTTTATTGCCATCAAACCTGTTGATTCGGTTACATTTGGTTCCAACGTGAGTAATATGAACGATCCGTGAAGCCCACCAAGCATGAGGGGCCGCATCCCCACAGCGGATGTGGCCGCAAACTGCCTGAGAGAGAGAGTAGCGAGAGTTGTTGATTTATGACTTGTTTTAGTATATAGCAGAATTCCTTATAATGAAAACAATAGTTCAAAAATAGTATGAGGACCGCTTTAGGCAACATCGTATTTCTGTGCAAGCCACTGGGACCGAGGCTACAAACTTGGTCAAAGCGAAGTGATGTTAGGGAACGCGCTTGCCAGCAAGTTTACTTTGCGGCGAGTGACACTAAACTTGCTCGTGTGACAACGCGCAAATGACACTCGCAGCTAAGTGTACTCGCTCGAAGTGCACTTATGATGGTGGTGGTAAAAAACATTTATTTCAGAAAAGGTATACTAGAGAGTGCCGACGTGGCCCATCGGCGTGCTAGAGTGGCAAGACCCTATTCCGGGACGCCAGTGGAGCTGGAAGCTGCCCGTGCGCGCTCCACCAAGAAGCGTTGTGCAGCCAAGGTAGAGCAGCCGAGCAGGTGCTCCTCCCAAGCCTCTCTAGTTGGGATAAGAAAAGGGGGTGAGAAAGGGACGGGATTCACTGGGCACGATGCTACGACGTGATATGTGTCGGCGAGGACATGACAGGTCGAGCAGGTGCCATTGATTTCCGGCAAAAAGTGCCTGGCGACCGCCGGACTGATTAAAGGTGTTTGTCTGCAGGCGGCGTAGCAGTCGTTCGTCCGCTTTCTCCAAACCGCGTGCGGGGTCCGGGTAGAGGCGGCGCGAAGCCCGGTAATAAGCCAAAATTTCGCGAAAGCGCGTCAGGTTGGTATTGCCAGATTCCGTCTCGGGACATGGAGGGGCAACGGCCCGGACAGGAGAAGCGCGGGCAGCGGCATTTGCCGCCTCGTTGCCGGGCAGGCCCGAGTGGCCTGGGGTCCAGACTATACGAATGGGATGAGGGTTAAAGTGCCAAGAGGCTGCCTGTAGCAGGCTAGCCGCCAGCGGGGCAATGGAACCCTGAAGGTACTGAGAACAGGCCGAGCGCGAGTCCGTCAGGATGGTGCGTGAGGCAGGGTGAGAGGCGGCCAAAGCTATGGCAACCTCTTCAGCGTGCGGTACTGTGTCTGCTCGCAAGGAGAGGCCATCTACGTGTTTGCCCTCTGTAATCACGGCAGCCGTGAAGTGACCCGAGGGGGAAGGACCCGAGACGTCCACGTAGAAAACACCAGGACGATCGGAGTGTCGCGTATGAAGGGCCGCGGCGCGTGCTAGTCTACGGCCAGGATGGAGGTCGGGGTTCATATTACGGGGTAGAGGTTCCACCCATAGCTTTTGACGCCAGAGCTCTGGTACCGGCTGCAGAGGGTCTTGGTCAGATATCGGTTAAGGCCAAGTCTGTGTAGAAGATGGCGCCCTGAAGGCGTCTGCGACAGTCGATTGATTTGGTTAACGCGATGAGCTTCGCGCATCTCTGCAAAAGGTGTTGTGTACTCCCAGAGCCACGAATCGGCTTGTTGGAAGTTGCAATAGGTAGGTCCAGAGCGCGTTTGTATACTGAACGAAGAAGGACGTCCAGCTGGTGCTCGTGTCGACGACGCAGGCGAAGGTAAGGCAAGGCGTAGAGGACGCGACTGGTCACAAACGCGTGGGCCAATCGGAGGGACTGAGACCCGCGGAGCCCGCCGCGCTTGGTAGAAACTCGCCGTATCATGCGGCTCACCTGTTCGCTGGTGCGTCTGAGGCCTGCTATTGTGCCCTTTGAATCCACGGACGATGTGAGGTGAAGGCCAAGACCCGAATGTTTTGCACTGACGGGACGGGCCCGGACGGAAGAAAAATTGAGGCGGCGGGTAACGGAGAGACTGAAAGAAGAGCCGATTTAGCTGGAGAGCACTCCAGGCCGCATGATATCGTGTTGAATGATATGATATCGTGTTGATATTGTGTTGAAGCTGGAGCAGGACGTCCTGCGCCGACAAATGGGGGCGAAAGCCAAACATCGTGTCCGCAAAGGTCCTCCTGGCCTCCAAGTAGGCGGAAAGGCGTTCGCGAACCATGGTTTTCATGAGTTTGCCTGCGCAAGACGTAAGTGAGATGGGTCTCATTGCCTCAATACTAACGGACTTTGCCGATTGGGAATGAATGTCACGACCGATGTGGTCCATTCCGTTGGAAGCGGCGAGCCGTCCCATATCTAATTTATAAGGTGGAGTAGTGAGAGGTGTGCTTGGTCGGGAAGATTTGCCAGGAGCGATACTGTGATTCCGTCGCGTCCAGGGGCCGTGCCCCGTCGCATTTTCGTGAGTGCAAATCGTAAATCAAAAAGCGTTTATGGGGCGTCGAGGTCGGGTTAGGGGCGCCGGAATACGTATACGCTGGCCCCTGCGGGATCATTTGTGCGGAAGATGTAGCGGTCACAAAGTTCTCGCGCGAGTTCATCCGTAGTTGCCCTGAAAGGCATGCAGAACACGGTGAAGCTGGCGTTGCGTTTCTCCCCTGGTGGTGGATGGATCGAAGAAGGCTCTAACGAGTCGCCAACGCACTCTTAGAGCTCATCTGGTTTGCAGCCTTCGAACAGGTTGTCTGCCCAGTTAGCATCGGAAAGTTGTGCGGAGTATGCGGCCGCCTCTGCAATAAGCGCCTCAATGCGAGCGTGAAGTTTCCGATTAAGTTTGTTGCGTTTCCAGCGCCTTATGAGCCCGCGGCGAGCGTGCCAAAGATGTAGGAGGTGTGGATCGATTTCAGGAGTCAAATTAGAGGTTGCAAGGGTGCGAGTGTTCGCTTGTTTCATATGGAGAGCGTATGATGCCCACGCTGCATATTCGGTCGAGGAGAGGCCGGCGGGGAAATGGTTGCATTCTGAACTGAGTCCAATCGGTGAGACGGGCTTGGCCCCAGTGTTGGCGCATTTTCTGCCGCGGTGTGGAACGAAATGCGGAGTAAAAAGTGATCGCTGCCTAGGGTTTCGCCTAAATTCTCCCATGTAGCATCGCGGATGTGACGGGTGAGGGAGAGGTCGGGGACATGTGTCTCGCGTGACCGAGTTGCCGGAACGTGTGGGTTGTGCCGGATCGGTAAGAAGCGGTCAGGCTCAGCGAGGAAATGAGCTCCTTTAGCTCTCTGCCCCGGGCCTTCTCGTAGTGGTAACCGCAGTGAGGGCTGGGGGCATTAAGTCCCCGACAATGACCAGTGGTTGTCGGGCCGCTATACGCAGCGCCCGATGGAAGAGATGCGCAAACGAAGCCCTTGCAAGGCGAGGGGGACAGTACACGTTTAAGATATGTATTGATGGTTGGCCCCTCCGCTGAGACAGCACTGATATCATGCAGTAGTCGTAAGGAAGATCCAGATCGAGGGTCAATCTGTACCGCCGTGTAAGCTTTATGCACGAGGAGGCATATGGTGGTGCCGCCTACATAGGAGCAGTATCCAGAAAGGGATGGAGCAGGGCCAGATTCTTGGAGCGCCAAGACGGCCGGCTGAGAGCCAAGTGAGCTGAGGAAAAGGCATTTCTTCGTTTTCTTGATACTATTGATAATTCAAGATTAAATAACTAAAACATTTTCGTGGTCCTGTGTTGTGGTTTTGTGGTCCTGTCCTGACTTAACGAGCTTTTACTGTATCAGAAATCGGACAGAATCAGCCAGTTAAAAAAGGGGGGGTTGAAATGTATTGCCATAAATTCGCATGACTCAGTTACTGATTGCCCTTTCAGAATTGCCAGTTGATTCCCAGCAGCGCAGGGCTCAAAGTAGCCCATGCTCACCGTTGACTGCTGCGACTCGCACTTCAACTCCAGTGCGCCCCCGAGCCCCCGAGATCACGAAGCTGTGGCGGTTGAATATCGTCTCCAGGTCACAAAGTCGATTTGGATAAGTGAGGCGCCGCAGTGTCATACACAAAGCCTCGCGATCTGACACTCAAACGCGCTGCGCACTGATCACTTCGCCGGGAATGAGCAGGCCAACGATCAGGTCGTCCAAATCACCTTTGTGGAACCTGAAGTTACGATAAAAGGTGGTTCCATCGATGGCGTCGATATTCAACACGCCGTTCTCGTGAAGGTTCCTCCGCGGCTGCGGCTGTAGCAGATTCATAATCAGTAGATCGTCGATGTACTTCCACGGTAGATTTTGAGCCAGGAAAGGATCTTGGAGCACACTCTTTGCCATATTGACGACCACTTCTTTGCGAATGCGGCTAGCCGCTGACCGTTCAACCCGAGAGGCTTAGCCAGACAGGCTTAAAGAATTATGCGGTGGCTCCTTATAGCCTTCTGCACGCAGCCAACTTTAATGGGTTAGGTGATTATATAGCACGAAACACTTGATAACTTTACATGTTAAAAGTTACTATATTTGCGCCGCAGCGCTGGTTAAGTTTTATTTAAAAGAAAACGAATATGTGTGAATCCATGATCATCATCATCGGCGAACGTAAACTGTTACGAACGAATGTAAAGGTTCCCGTATGTGTAGCAAACGCTGCTAAAACTAGATCGCCGGTAACACGGTAAACGTAAACCGGTAACACGGTAACGTAAAGAAGTATACGTACAAGCTAAAACTCCTAATCACTTTCACTACGGAGACGTGCTCGTGGCACCCTGTGTAGTACTTTTCACCCGTGGCGTGGAAAAGCCCATTTGCTTTCCTGCCGCGCCTTTGCAACGGGCTGTACTGCATTTTGGCGTTGGCACAGGCAATTAATTGTTGCGACCTTCAGCAGTATCGGGTTCTCGCTACGGTGACGGTTAACGCGTCCCCTGCGGCTCGCTAAAACCGGACCCACGCTAGTGGTCGTACTCCTTCGGGATACGTGTCACTACAACTGTAACATTTTTTTTTGCACTTTGAGGTTGAATTAGGTGCTGATATTTATAGAATAGGTAGTTCATGTGACATACAACCCAAAAATATGGTTTTTCAAAAAACAGATTTTTCGCGATTTTTCGGTTCTCAATGGCCGCGTCTTCCCCGAAAGTATCTGTTTCAATTGCCCCCAACTCGTGAACGGCTTGTACGATCGCAGTCATTTTGGTATTGTGCACGAAAAGTGAAGGTATGAGTCCTCATAGTTTCAAACTCGAGAAGACGATCATGAGGAACGTTCTCTTTCGCATTTCACCCGCCTTCTGACGTCAAAGACCGCTTCTTATCACAGCGCGTGTCTCATACAAGCACATTGGCAATATCATTTCATGGTCACTTTCACACTATACCTACCTTACAACTCTCTTTAAACCACGTGTGTAGGGTTCCAGACGCTCCTACAGTCACACTGTGTAAGAAACACACACAGGCTTTGGGTTGGGTCACTTTTTGGCTTGCAAACAAGACGAGTTATACGGAAACACCGGCGCCCGCCGCATGTCTCATTTTTTTTGGCTCGCTAATAATGTGGCATGCTTTTGCACCTTTAGTTCCTGCGGTACCATAGCCTCGTTTGCAGACTAATTGTCATGTTCGTTGTTCTGAACTTGCGTCAATTACTAACAGGAACGACTCCTTTCTTGGGAGTATAAAAACTGTTTTTAGTGTTTTCTAGCGTTCACTCGTATGACCTAGCTACCACATCAATATTGCACGCTGCTTATTGCGTCAAACCAATCAAAAGCGAAATGTATTTGTTGTCACATCACACGACATAACACGATTTCCCATAACAAAAATAGCTGACTTGTGTCGCCGTAGTTCGAAATCAAAGTAGTTTGTCCAGTGAATTAAAATTATAAGTGTCGATTTCGGTGTACTATTTAGACTGCGATATCTTCGTGTTTCAAAAGCATAAGAAGAACTGATCAAATATATGTACTCAAATTGTGTCACAGCGCCCCTTAAAGATGTTTTTGACGGAAACGCAGAGTGCCGCGGAACCCATTTTGAGAACCCGTGGGCTAAAACAGTGTTGTGGAAGCTCTAATGACCGTCATGGGCAAGCTGTGGCTCTGCAATCTTCTGTAGGTGATTTTATTTTATTTTTCAATTTTGTAACAGTAACAGTGTCTAGTTATTAAGAGATTTTTTACTCTAGCACAGTCGAAGTCGTTTTATTAGGTCTTGAACAGAGTCCGAGTGTGATGATGGCTTTTAAATGCTTCCAGGTGAAGCTGCATGAGGGCAAGATGAAGCCACTGGCAGCTGTCTCTGAAGCAGTCATTTGATGCCCGCCGTGCAGCTGCGATCAAAAAGAGGGGGTGACAAGGCCAAGGACCCTGCTTCGAAGAAGGCCAAGGTTGGAGGCAAAATTTCTGCCGAGACGTGAATCGCTCTGTTTCACATAAAATAATGAAGACGGTCTTTGTGCTTTTTTCCTTGAGCTGTTCCTTTTGTGGTGGTTTGGAACCTGACAGTTCTGTGACCTTGAAAACTTAGCTGCATGTCCACACGTCTGCAATAACTCAGCTTTGCTGGCTGTTTTGTTTGGAAAGGTAACACGCTACTATGGGCATATGAATTTGTGGCTGCATCTAGTTGAATTATAAAGGCATTAAAAAAAGCTGCTACAACCGCAGAGGGTACAGATGTCAGTGATATAGATATCTGCAGTGCTCTGGCTTGGCAGTTCTAGTTGGCAATCGGCGTTTTGCAAAAAGCAAACTTCCCGCAGACGTGTCTGAAAATCTTTGGTGGTAAATTACACTGCTCTGCCAAAATACTCGCATTTTTTCTGCACGAACTGTTGATAGATGGGTAAATAAACTATGTTGGGCAACGGTGGTTGTTTTCTATATCCAACTAGATGTAGATGCTCATTTGTCACAACGATGCTTGAAACAGGACATCACTAACGCAGCTTGCTGTGCGATTTGCTTCGTAATATTCGGGTGAGGAAATCGACGAAAGACGCGAAGACTGTAAAGGAGAACAAGCGCTGGACTTCAAACACAATGCTTATTGCGGAAGAAGGGGCCCCCCGTGGTGTACGGCTGCACTTCACATGGGCTCCTGCTTTCCATGCTAGTTTTCGTGTTCATCGGTGTGCTAGTCCTAGGTTTTTGTACTGACCAATTCCCCGAGTCGCAAGGAAAGGTCTTGCACCTTCCACTAAACAGTGTGATCATCTACACCCCAAACTCTTTCTGTGCCGACTACTGTGCGACGTCAAGCGGGCGTGATGGCTAGTTGCACGCATTTCTTGTTTACGTGAAAAAGGCAGCTTCGCCGCAGTGGGTGGTAAGTGATGTGGCAAAGCTATACCACTCCTTCCTTCTCGAATTGCATTTTGTTCACACAATGCTGCTCGATGAACTTATGTGGTTTAATGCTGTCTATTGTTCTGTCTTACCTAAAGTCTAACAGTGGTTTCACTTAAATTCCCGTTTTTAGAGGTGCAGCTGGTGTAGCATATGCAGCATCCTTTATAGCTAATTCTATTTAACAGCCAATTACCCCTACAATAAAACTCGTTAACGATATGATTTTGCTATTACTTTCGCCTACTTATGCACTGCAATGTACAATTAACAGCACACACTCAATGTTTAGAATGTGCCATTATTTAAAAGCATTGCAAACAGGAGTTTGGCCTTGTTCAGCCGTTTAGTTCTGTATATAGCTGCTCCCAAGCACCGCATCTTCACTATGAGCTAGGAATTTCAGAGGCAAGAGGCACAAGAAAATGTAGTGCCTAGGCTTACCTGTTCATTTCTTACCCAGCATTTCATATATTAAAAAATTATTTTCCTTATGCTGTGTGGAAAGTATACATCAGATAAATGTTTTCAGTGGCAATATAGTTCTGTGCACCAAAACGGATGCAAGAAACACAAAAAGCAGTGCGTACACACAAAACATTATTTTATTTTACACCTGTGATCTCGTTTTGATGCACAACTCTGTAGTTCTTTAAGATGTTCATGAACACGTTCCAAGCAACTCGTTCTTTGGCGGCAATGACAGACAACCCCAAGGTGATCCTTGCGTTCAGTGGCAAGAGAAAGTCGGGGAAGGACTACGTAACGGAGATGCTGAGGAAAAGGTGAGTTCACAATACTGCAGACACTGCAGGAATCTCAAGGTGATAGAAGAAGTACACAATATGTTTAGTATTTAGTAATAATGTCTACCTTAATCGGCAGAAGCACTGTCATCAGGCACTTGCACTGAAGTTCCACTTAAAATCAACGGTACAATATAGAAACCTCACCTTGTTGATTTTGTGGAGAGGATCTGAATAATCTAGACTGTTGCATAAGTAGAGTTGTGAGGTTTATTAGGTGGTTACACTTGTATACACACAAAATTTCTTTTTCCTTTAATCACATTATCTGTGGTTTACAAAATAATTATACTAAATATTGTGCATTTACAATATAAGGGGTGTAAATTTGCAGGTCTCATGATGGTTTACAAGTGAAGAGTCCTTTGAAAGCAAACCAAGATATACATTTAGCACAACACAACATCGCACAAGAGGTAAAAATGTATAATGTGAAAAAAAGATATGCCAAATTTATGGTAAATGCATTGTACGTTACAATTTGATAAGCATTTAGGGAAAATTGCACACTTCATAAGGACAACTGCCATTTGCAAGCTACTTCCATCATCAAAATACAAATTGTGCAAGTTAACAATGTAGAGAAAGACTCCTGGAAGCATGAAGGAAGTGGTGTTATTTTCCTTTTTTTACATGTGAACAGCGTAGGTTTCAAAAATATATAATATGCTTAGGAACCTAAGACTAGAATTTCACAACTTAAAGAGTACTATTGAGTAGGCCAGACTAGCTTGTGGTGACACTGGTCACACTCTGCAATATACGTTGCTTACTGGTTTCAGTAATGAAAAGCTTATATTCTTATACTTAAGTCAAAATGTCACAGAGCTACCTCTTAATATGAATCCTTTAATGAGACTGAGTTCACCGGGTCAGACTGGTGCCAAGGAACATATACAATGGAATGCAACATAAAAATGCGAAGCACAATATTCCTTGCCCCAGAAAGCAATGTGCTCAAGTATATTTGATTGAAGTACTGCTGGAAATCTTCCTTAAGGTCTTTTTCCTTCACATGTGGGGCATGTCAAGCTCTACTGGAAATGCAACGTACTAATGCTGTGCGGTGCTCGTCGAAGTTTCCTCTAGGGCTTTTGAATGTCTGTCCTGGAATAAGCGTAAGCAGGAAATTAGTACCTAAAAAAAGCAAGCAGCATTTTTGACAAGCAATAAAACTTACTTGGAGCAGTAGTAAATTTTTAACTTCTTGACGGGTCATGTCGATGACATCTTGCAAAGTGCACTAATACACCCAAAAAAAAAACGGGGGTGGGGGGGGGGAGGGACACACCACATCAGAAACTGATAACGGCAACAAATCGAAGCATGCAATTTCAGCGCTGTAAAGGCAAATGTCACTAGATGTAATTTATCACATGAGGCAAATTTCTTGATGACTGTTCTTTGTAATTGTGTTTACTCTTTTTCTACTAGCTAAATATAGTTATTGCCAGTTCTGGTGTAGGATGGAATGCCCGGCGCAGTGGTCTAGTGGCTAAGCTACTCGGCTGCTGACCAGCAGGTCGCGGGATCAAATGCCAGCTGCATCGGCTGCGTTTTCTATGGAGGTGAAAATGCTGTAGGCTCATGTGCTCACATTTGGGTGCAGGTTAAAGAGCCCCAGGTGGTCTAAATCTCCGGAGCCCTCCACTACGGCATCTCTCATAATCATATGGTGGTTTTAGGACATTAAACAGTACATATTAATTAATCAAACATAAGATGCATGCTGCAGTTCATTTTACAGAATTTCAAATTAATCAAAAATTAAGACTGACCTCCTGTGAAGCTGTTTAATTCACTGCGATGAGAACATGTATTCAAAACAAGCCACTATGACCAGAAATCTGGCAAAAGTTTCTATTTACAACAAAGCCTAACCACTTCACGTGCTTTCAGAGCTAAATAATGACACACTGTGACATTTCTTCCATTTTCCATGCACTTGACCGCTATATATAATGAAGGCCCAGGCCTTCATCAAATTATGAACACAGGCCTAGGATTGCATGCAATGGTGGAGACGGCATATTTTAGTCTGTGGTATCAACATTAAGGCCTTCGTGATGTCATTATACACTAGTTTGCTTTGTTCCTGTGATTAGTATCAGATGCTGTGGGCAATTGCAAAAGCCAAAAGAAATGTGCACAGCACTGGTTAAGTATTATTACTTTATCGATTAGCAACATCATCATGCTTGGTATACTCTGGATGAGATCAGCAAATGTTATTGCAATGTGTTATACATCACAATGATGGTAATGCTGACAGGTCTGCATTTCGTAGTCAAGCTCTGTATTAAATTGAAATGTGCATAACGCATGTGGTACAACTGATACAATATTGAAATTATTTGTTAATACTCCATTGACGCAGAATGAGGGAAAGGTTGTACTAGTAACAATGACAATTCCTTGCCCCGTGGACGTTTCAACTTCTCCTTTTACTGTGCCGAAAACCACCACACAAAACATGTTAAGCAGGCCTTTATAATAAGCAACGTTATCTACTAGTTCTCAAAAAAGGAACATAGTGTGCAAGGGCATTGAAGTTTGACAATGATGCACAAATATATTAGAATACATAGGGCAAGAGCAAGAACAGCACCCATACTTGTTCTTGTGCAGTGTATGTGAGTTTGTAAAGTGCCATGTATTCTAATGAACTGTGTGCCATGTATTCTAATGAGCATGCCTCAACACCCTCCCAAGTAAATAAATCTAGTAGTCTCAAATAAACCTCAGAGCAAGCAACTTAAAACCGTTAGCACTCTGAGTGAGTTCAAGTCGCCAGATGTGAAGGCATAGATGTGAAATTACCCGAATGTTGCTGCCCTGACGGCGCAAAAAGCAGATATCCTCTTCGTTGTCAAACATGGGGTGGATGCCCATCTTGCTTTTATTCAACCCACTGTTTCTCGGGTCAGAACTGTCCCATGCAGATAGCTTAATCTCCACAACATACCGCATCACCGATATGCCCTGGTTTATGCAGGACAGAAAAATCAATGAATGCAAGAAATATAGCAAATCGAACGGTATACACAACGGCTAAGCCACAAGCCAATGCACAACATTCAGACTGGAAAAACAGCACTATAAAAACAAACTAGCAGTATACATTATTGCAATGGCTAAAATACAGAAAAAATACAATTGTAAGTGCAGCGGCCAACATAAAGCAGATGTTTTCACTTGCATCAACACTGATAAGTAACTACTGTTATAGCATTAAAAATTAGTAGACATACCACCGTAATGAGGACAGCTTTGTCTAATTTTATGCTGTGGTCATTTAAATATCTCTTGAATATAATCAAAATATATAACATGCAATATACCTAAGAAAATATTGTTTGGGTCATTATGATGAGACATTTACGTGTTGCATTTAAAAACACATGAGCACTTTTCTTAAAAATCAATCCCGTTTGTATTGCCACGCACATAGGCTTTGCTCAAGACTTAGCTCAGTGGGGGTGAGGTGCCTATTCACCCGGAGGCCTCGCTTGACTCGTCCCATTTCATAGAATGTAAATATTTAATTTTAACCACAAATTTACACAAGTTTGAGTGTCCTTCACCAAGCTGTCACCCTCAACCTAAAAGATGATTGTTAGGCTCTGAATATGCTTGTGAACAATAATTCACTTTTCATCTGTAGTGCATTAAGAGGTCAAGGATGTACTTCGAATTGCACAGTATTTTATCTGCTGGTAGTGCTTATGATCACAAAGCTAAAAGAAATGAAGTCGTATAGGCATAGACAGGGTGTTTGCATCAAACACTGCTTAGTCCTTTTACAGTAGAGGTAATGTCAACCATGAAAGCTCTCACCACACTTGATCCAGCATACTCTCCATGTTTAACAGTGTTTGGACGGCCAGTATAATGATTTCTTAGGGAATAATTGAAATACTGTATTAGCATTTCATTTCAATTGTTCTCGTAGTAACCAGCACCAAATAATAACATGCGCAATCATGTGCACTTTCTCATAGAAGCCACAACGAAAGGCAAGAATAACCAAAAAAATGTGCACAGGATAGTAACATGGCTGGGGCTTACAACACTCAGCTGAGCAGTAGCTTCATCGTCACACCAGCATGGCTTCGAACACTGCAATTTGTGTGGCCTGAACCTCTCCTTGCTGTTCATCTCACGTCTGCAAAAACAAGAGCGCATGTTTGTCTCAGTGCAACACAGTTAATAGGCAGGGAAAAGAAACAAACATAATATGGCATTACACATCTTCACATTATCTTGGATATTGTGCAGCACTACTCGGGATCGGGCGCCAAGCAAGACAACATGCCAAGATAGAAACTTGCTTAGATTTGAAGTTACGGATAGAGCTAAACAACAAATAACTCACTATTGCCATAAGTGGAGGACAAAACAAGTGTGGTCACACTTACAGTATATTTTGCAGTGACTACCACTTAATATTCCTGACTAGCACCCAACAAAGAACGAGTAGAGACCCTTTTCAACTACCAAGCACTTCCACTGCCTATCAAATAATGTATAAAAAGAAAAAAAAGAATGTCTTACATATGACAAAACATAAATTGAGCATCGCACCTTTCGTTTGTTGGCAATGGCACACCCTCAAAGATGACTGGAACGAACCGCAGCTCGTACATGTGTTTTGGGACAGGTGGCTTGTACCGCTGCATCAAGCTTTCAAGACTCAATGCCAAGTGGTCTTTCTGGAAAGAAAAAAAGAAGAATAGGGAACATCACGTCAGAGACGCCTTACTGTTTTTCCCTCTAGAAGCATGCATAAAAATGTTTAGAGTGCAGTTTACAATCCCTTGGTACGTGGTCAGTAAAGTTTAGTGATGTCTCAAGTGGCCTCACAAAACAGAGTTCCTTTGCATAAGCACAGATACACAGCAATGTACACAGCAATGGCCCCTCACATGTAGAGACAGTTTATTCACTGTGGTATTTTTACAAATGCAACAATTTTCGAGAGAGAGAGAGAGAGAAGAAGAAACTTTATTGAATTGTTCCTGCTGGGTTCAAAGGTGGTGGGGGGCTGGGAGACTGGCCCCTCTGTAACCCCCATCCTCAGGCAGCGGCCAGGCCTTGAATCCTGGCAGCGTCTTCGGCCAGCCGAACAATTTTCGAATTAGAAGGCACAAAGGAGACGGACAAAAGGGGGACACACAGAGGGTGCCACCATTTACAGAAGAGTTTATTCCAAGAAAAAACTGTTGCTACTCCTGTGCACAATGTTGTCATAATTCACAGCTGGACAGTCACATTGAGATATTGCGAATTTTTCTGCAATAAAGGCACGAAGGCCACATGAAACGATCTCTTTTTTGCCTAAATTATAATCTGTTCTACTTGTCTCAACTGTAGGCAATCATAAAGCTTTTGCAAAAATCTGGTACACACTTGCAATCTCTGAAGTGTCTCCGCAAAC